>JASANE010006779.1:0-34166 GCA_030248225.1 Trileptium ribeirensis
TAGAAACAGGGGACGCAAAGCCAATCAAACAAGCACCGTATAGGCTAGCGCATCCCTTACGCGAGCCCCTTAGGGAAGAACTAAACAGTATGTTAGACGCAGGCCTCATAGAGCCGATCAAGTTCACCGTGGGGATCACCAACTAGTCAACGTAACTAAGAGCGAATGGCTTCTCTCCAGTCTCTGTGTCGACTTCTTTGGAAGGTTAACACAGTAGCAGAACAAGACGCATACCCGCTGCTACGTATAGATGATATACTAGGATGTCTCCAGGAATACACAAAAATTAATGTTGAGTTTGGACCTGAATAAGGGGGTTTCTTTTGGGCAGTTTGAACTAGATCCTGAAAACTAAAGGATAAGATACGTCTTTTGGTGACGGTACACGGAGAGTACGAGTATATAATGTCCTACCGTTCGGATTGAAGGTTCTTCATCCCCCGCAGCCTTTCAATGATGAAATGTCGAATGTATTTTGAAAGGTAAAACTTGAGTGGGAAAAGTGTCTAATAGAATATCGACTTTATCCTAGTTTTCTCACCATCATTCGAGGCCCATCTGGCAGACCTGATTCGGGTTTTCAATCGTTTTCCGTAAGATAAATTTAAAACTCAGGAAGTCTTAGAAATGTCACTTTTCGGACGAAGGCAGCCTCAAATATTTAGGACATATAATTAGTAATTCCGAAGGTGTTGAACCAGACCCAGAAAAAGGGCTATAGCTATCGAAGAATTCAAACGTCTGGAAACGTTTAAAAAACTCTCAAAGTTTTCTTAGGAACTGTAGGATACTAACTATAAGAAATTCATCCAAAATTACTCGGACATCTGACGTAGCTGTTAACGGAGCTAAAACGCAAAAACATGGAATTCAAATGGACACCTGAAGGCGCGAGGAAGCCTTCAAAGAAATTGAAACAAGCACTACACTAGATGAACCGGTCCGAATTTATCCTGATTCTACGCAACCGTTTATTCTGCAAACGGACGCTTCCGCAAGATGCAATGGGTGCAGTATTATACCCAGAAGACGAAAGCAAGGAATCAAACCCATTGTATACGTGCAGCAAGGCCCTCCTTGATTATCAATGCAGGTGTTCTGCTATAGAAACTGAAAAAGGCTCTCGCTATTAGATGGGCTGCATTACATTTCAAGCATTACTTGAGAGACACAAATTCCATGTTGAAACCTAACCACAAACCACTTAAAAACCCTGTTTGATAAACCACCTAGGAAACCAAGCGCTTGTCCCAATGGCGGAGCGAGCTGTTACTTGAATTTGGGGGATTTGGAAATATTATATAGACTAGGTAAGGAAAATGGCACGGTAGAGTGGTCTGTCACGTGACCTTAGATACGACCCGTCTTGTAATCGAGGAAAGAGGCGATACTTACGAAGTCCTTATGATGGGGTGGGGGACGACCCACCGGACCAACGCCTGCTAACAACTTGTGAATAAGCATGGGATCAATCGCACCTGCCGTAACCCGTACGCACTGTTACACCGCTTGCTACCGGTGCACTGAGTACTATAACAGGGAGCCCATGGCCTCTCAGGTCAAAACCGAATCCCAAAGCAGATCCCATCACAATTAGTCGCTGATACGCAAGCAGCTACAGTACCCCCAGCAACACTGACCTCAACAAGCAGCAAATGTTAAAGCGCGCGATCCCAATGAGGCATGGATCCAGGAGAAACCAGCGATGCTCGGGTCTTACGACCACTGATTCCCGGGCCCTGACGGCAGACCCCAGGCTCGAGGACCCTGAAAGACCGTTTCGCACTCCAAATCAGAGAGGTGATGGTTTAAGAGCAACGATGCTGACCTGACAGAACAAAAAGAATTTCATAGGCCATGAAGTTGATGATGGATTATGAAAACTCCGACAAGATTACCAACTGTCCGAATCTTGAGGATGCTCAGGACACACATGAGCACACATCACCATTTTTTTCACACCCTCTCAAATTAGTACGCCTTTTACCATATATTTAATGAAATGACCCAGAACTGGTCCAAGTTGGTGGTATTTTTACAACAAAAACTCGGCCTAAAGCCGAATTAGGGGCGCTTAGAGCAGAAATGCGCGCACATTATTTTGAGTTAGCCGCGGACACTGCAAAAATACTATACATGCATCCGTTACAACCCGGAGATAAATCAGCAAATTATGTGTCCTTATCACGCTTGTACAACAAAAATACGGAACATGAACACAATACTTTATATGGAGGACACCCTGGCCGTGACGGCTTATAGCAAAATTAAAACAGTTTATTACTGGAAAGGTATGTCCGAACACGTACAACAATGGATCAAGGTGCTGTACTTACTGCAGTCCGCGAAGGACCCAATTTCTCGGATAACGCCAGGATTGGGGTAGGGTTCGTTGGCAAATCAACCAATGTACTGTATTGTGGACATACTGGATATTCAAGTTAGGTCACAGGCGGGCAATCGCTTATGTTATTGCATTCATAGTATTAGTTTAGTTTGCAATAGCAGTGCCAATGCGGATGCGAGGATGCTCATACAGCTGCCCACATATTCTGATGAGGTAGTTAGAGAATGGAGCTCCCAGGTAGCTCTACTCTGACCGAGGAGGTGCCTTTACAGCACACATGTTCGAAGAAATGATGCTAGGAAATGCAAATCTTTCGACACACTCAAGTCTAGCCTACCACCCTCAAGCAAATGGGGAGATTGAATATTTCAATAGGCAACACTATGCAGGCACTACTACTAGTAGTGTACCACAAAATGATCACCACTCATGGGATGTATCCCTACGATTTGCATCATGGCCGACAATTTCGGTACACACCCAACGAAATACCCGCCCTTTTCGCTAATGCATGGATTTAACCTAGATTGCCCGGAGAATAATGATATGCAAAGTGCTGCCACCGGATACACAGGAACACATCCTGATAGGGCTGACGCGCAGCGCTGGATGGCTTCATTAGGGAGCGTGCATACCAATCAATGAAGTCGTACAGGAATTAAATCGCCTGAGATACTAGAGACGAAGTTGGCGAACCACGCTATCACACCGGGGAATTAGTTTGGTTTATAACATGACACCAGCACGAAGGAAATATTCGAGGAAACTTATATGCCTCGATGGTGTGGCCCATACGAATATTAGGATCACCCTGCTGTGTATGCGCGTACGAATGCACTCTAACCGAGAAGGATAGCCTATAGCCGTACATATTAGCAGAACTAACCATGCTGAGGGCATGAGACCCAGTACCTAACGTAGGCGATTGGTTAGGCCAAGTAGATGCTTCCGTGCTAGAGCGAGGTTTGACTGAGGCGACCGACGTATTATCGCCGATAGGGATTTCGGTCACCAGATAGAGCCGGTAGACGAAGTAGCAGTGCGCACTGAAGAACAGCAGTCAGTGACAAGTCCCGATACGGAAGTATAGAAAATGGTGACCTGAATGACCTGAATCTATACTGTTTACCTGACGCTGAATAATTGAAGCTGAGCAAGTAGCAATGGAACATATTGAGACCGGACAGACCACTACGAGCCCCAAAAATCTGAGGACGTCAAGTAGTCGGATTCACTAACTTACCTAGATAGAGAAATAGAACGATCCTGGCGACCGATATATCACAGGAGCAGGTCACGAAACCAGGAGTTCTATACACATACCAGAACCTGGTAGCGAGCATACGCAGGTAAGAGTACCGCCAGCATACAGTGCCCGTGACCACCACCGGAAAGAGTGGCTACTAATGAGGAAGTCCATTTGGCTAACCAACAAGTAGGTGTTGGAATACTGGAGGGACAACATTCTCAACCGAATACAACACCACGCTATCCACCACGCCACGCGGAGCTTCAGGCGGAATCGTCGTACCAGGACCATACACTCTAGGGCACCGACGCCACGACCACGCTCGCCGCGCAGGGACCACCGACTATTTCAATCACGACCAGCCGAACACATTATGGCATCGCGATTGCGAGTGCCGGATGGAAATGTCAACCCAAACTATAGGAGACTATACCACAATGCGCCCTTATAGCGCTCCACCAGTAGCCGCTATCGGCCTACGTCTCCGCATCAATGGGTCTTCGTGAGGCACCCATGACTCAGCCACCGTCACTAGGAACAGTCAGACCACGTCAGTTACCTGTCGGAAACCTCCGGAGAGGGCACGACAGAGACGAACAAGAGAGCTGAAGCAGACGACGAGCCGGGCTAGCCTCGAGGAACTGTCTTCTGCCGAACGACGCGCTCAGACAGGACAAGAAACATCCAGCACGAGTTTTGAGGACTCCGACCACGAAACCGGGAGCCTCTGACTCATTTAGTGAATTCACACTCAAAAGTTCAAGTAGCGAGAGCACCGGCACCTCGGAGAGGAACTGGGCGAGCAGTGACATTGAGTAATCTTTTTGCACGCCGAGCACCGTCAGAGTTGAGCAACGGAGCAACCGCTGAACACCGTCAGAAGAGTGAGGAAAAGGTCTCGTCGGACGAGCCACCCAACGGAAACAAATAGTGTCGGCTCGAGGAAGTTCAACGATCCAATTTACCATAGTATATATAGACGTAGCTGAACGAAGTAGAACTTAAACGTATCGCTTGGCATAAATACATAAAAAATATAAAATTATAATCGAATAAAAACTTTAAATTAGTTACAAATCACAATTCATGCAAAAATAACGTGATCGAAAACCCATTAGGTCAATAGCGCAAACAAAAAATATTCTACAGCAATACCAACCATAAAAATGATAGTTGCCCGCTAGACGTTTTCGTCGAAATGGAAAAAATAATTTTGGACTGCAGCACTTATGTTACAAAATACACGTCCGAATATCAGCCATATTTTAAAAATTGGGGCTATTTTCAAGTACCGACAAGTATACTCAAATACATGGAAAAAAACTACTACTTCGAGAACTACATACGTTCAGGCATTAAGTGAATATATACATTAGTTATGTTATTATGGAAATTGGAGCTACGATTATTATATCTCGGCAGAAAATAGATAAGCATACCAGGATAAATTACACGATACCAAAATAAAAGTCAGCACTTACCGTATGAGAAACAAAATGTCACGGCCTGATAAATAATGGCGCCGTCATAATAATTTTGCTATACCAGCATTAAGCGAACTGGCGTAAGCAAGGTGGTAAAAATTTTCGTGCAGCTACAATTACAGTCGCGCTGAAAAATAAGTGCAATCGAAAACGATCGAAATTTCGGTTAATCCCAAACTAAAGAAAATTCGTTTATTCGAAAATAGCCAAAATTTTAGAATTTTGAAATTAATATAGCTACGCCAAAATAAAAGATGTCAAAACTTCGTTTAATCGAAATCGTTCGATTATTTTGCACTTAATTCTGGCCGTGACTGCATTGTATGTACTTGCCTAATGCACAATTGTAATTTTACTTGCATTTAACTGATGAGTAGGACCAATACTTTTGACCAATTTTTAATACATTTTTAGTTCCTAGAATTTGATACAAAACAATAATTATTGCTGCAAAAAGCACATCCGAAAACAAACTTTAATGTCAACATTTTACGGCAGAGCATATAAATAACTACAACCCCAACCTGAATCGAAGTCGACAACTGCAGCATACATACCTTCAGCCTGTACCTGGCAATTAACGCAAGTACCCAGCGTTTAACCAGCCTGGTGTCGCAGAAGTTACAGCATCCATAATAATTACGATCTGTACGCATTTACGTAATCGACCTAAGAACAGATGCAGCTATAATAACTATAAATCATAACTGTCAATCACAGCACGTTTGTATTCCATCCATAACCAGCGTTTTGCTGTCGGCGCTCTTGCACTGTTCCAGCTACCGCGTCATTATATGCCGGAGGAGGTGACATGGCCTGTTCGCCGGGCAGCAATGCCGACGATGATGACGGTCCAACAGCGGCTGCAGGTCCGCTTTGCGTCCAGTAGTTATTATCAACCGGTGCAGTAGGTATGCTATAATTATAGTCATGGTGGTTAGATTCCGTTTTAGTTACCGTTGTCGTATACGTTGAAGTGCCGAAATAGTCATTTGTCGGAAGATTACTATGAATAACATTGGTCGACGGCGGTATCGACGTGCCCCGACTCCATGAGCGCGGCGTACGTAAACTGGGCCATCGCTGAAACGATTCACGATACGATGAGGTTGCACGCTGAAGACGACTGCCTTCTTCATTACATTTGTAGTAGCAATAGTACAATAAACCGCATGATAACGCAATCAGTACTCTGAAAATATAAAACAAACAAAAATATAATATTGTTAGCACGACCGTATGAAAGAAGCTTCATTCCGCTAGTACCTTCGAATGCCGTATAGGTCTCGACAAAAATAGAACAAAATTTGTTTTAACAACACAACTTTAATATCTTCGAATTCTCGAGCGAGACACTCATTCGCGGTTCGCTCGAAATGCGGTAGTCACTTTTTGGTGAGCACTGTACGAAACATATCTCTGTTATCCCTCAAAACCCTCACGGCACCACCACAAGGACGATGATAGCTGTCACAATGCACGACTCGCGAGAAATGGTCGTTCACAAACGACGTGCTGAATACTTCACAGTATCAAAACTTTTCAAGTTAAATTTTGCTATTTCCAATAAACGCAAACTTAGTCTGGCGGAGAAATGAAAACATATATTTTTGTGCTCAAACCAGATGCACTGGCCTCAGCTTCAATACAGAAAAGCGGCGTCAGATATTTCAATACACATTAGTACAAAAGCCTGAATGAGCACCATAGCACAGCACTGGGTCCAGCACACAGCTCCTGCTATGTTAGGGGCACAGAGGTCCACCATACCTCACTGTGACCGTCGGAACGCCTATTACTACACCTCTCAGCGACATTAAATTTCCTTTCAAAAGACTCGTGGTATGGGCCAAGAAGTGCCGATGTAGCCCCACCCCCCGACCAAAATGACAACTGGTTTCGTGAAATGACCCTTATATGTTTGTTTTCTTATTGATGCTTGGCCTTACGAAACGCGGTAGTAATTTCTGGTGGGTACTAGTAGCTTATATGCAACAACATACAAATTGTAATAAACTTTTTTTCATATAGCCTATCAAACGTATTTGATATGATCGGTATTTGATCATTCCAGTATGGGTGAAATGCTATGACCACATGAATCCCAGACTATTTGCAAAGGATATATTTGTTGAAATTTACGTTGTCGAAATATTATTTAACTGTAGCAAAACGAGATTATTCGCTGGGACCGTTGGGTTAACGATATTTTTTAGACTCTAGGAAAATTATATTGAATTTTAATACAAACACTGCATGTCTATGACATCGCATTAAACCATTAATTTCCTCTAAGTAGTCGAATTCTCAGTAAAAGCAGTGCACAGCAGACATCATCTATTTTCGTTCCAGCCACAACAGGTAAATGCAGTCTCGTGTTGATCTTGACATAACTTTTAATTATGCATAGTACTACTTTCAACGCAAATGTATTCTTACTGTTTATGTTCCGGTGATGTTCATACGTATAAACAGCCAAAAGCGTAAAAATATGCCGAGATTGATATCGATACGCTAACCGCGCATACGAGTACTTGGACGTTTATTGAATGAAATTTATTGCTTTACTAATGTTACACGGTGATTGGTTATTTTACCATCATGTGTGTTAACATCAACGAACGGAATAAAAAATTAGTTCTATAGCTTGACGCTAAGTTAGATTATGCATCTGTTTGCAAAGGTGTATATATATTTGAAATTTTGGATTTTAAACGCCCTAATGTTCCTAATTTGCTTGTACCTATTTATTTCGTTGAACGGCCCAAGTGGTATTTTTCGACAGTGTCCGTTTCTGGATTTTGTGGGGAGACACGCAAGCTCGACTTCGCATGGCTGATTGCTTCAGATATAGCTCATCCGAAAGCTTGAAAATTCTATGTGCCCTTTAGTTAGGAGCGAAGCCTGATTCCAACACCTTCCCCTAAAAAACGGACCAACGGGCTCGGGTCGGGTGGCGAAGGGGCCCAAAAATAACGTTACTTCTTGTAACTCGCCAACCAATGTAGATACAAAAATTAAAGTGGGCTCCCTTTGTAGAGCAAATAAGTCCCTAAAAATAGAATGCTTTGGAATGCGGTTCTCTTAAAATGTAGGATTTGGATCAAAACGGGTTCTAAAATGAACCCGCGAGACTGTAAATTGGGAGGCGAGGGCGTGGTATTTATCGGTTCCCTCTGGTGCAAAACATGTGCCCACCGTTAATTCCCCCTGGCAAAATATTGGGCTCCCCGGTTCATTGCCTCTTGGTAATTTTTGTTTCCAATCGCTAGAACGTACATAAATTTAATCAAAATTTGTACTAAAATTCCGTTATGAAACCAAAAATTTCGGAAACTGTATCAAAATTTGCTTCAAAATAGCTTTTTCTCTCCAGGAAAAGCGTTTTGGCAGTGTTTCTGACACGATTTTTAGTTTTTTCTGTTGGTAAAATGCCCACTGGCAAAACCGGGCGCACTCACGGTTCGGAACCAGGGGGGGGCGGTTCATGCCCCCCCCCTGGCAAAATTTTTAGCGAATGGAGAGCCCAGCTATATAGGTGTGTTTGGGCTCATTATATACAGAAATTTATCCTCTATATTGCTGCAAATAGTGTGCTGCTTTGTCATTATGTGCACTGCAGGGCTGTGTCAAAAAGTCTTTCAATAGGCCCAATGGGACCCAAAAAACGCAAAAATTAATATATCCGCAACCACTCAAGCTATATAGATTTGGTCTCATTATGTAGAGCAGTAAGTTCACCCTCTATGTAGCTGCTATTGTAACTATTTACACTGCGAAGTTGGGTAAAAATGGTTTTCAATGGGCCCATGGGACCCAAAATACAAGAAAATGGCAATATCTGGTTAACTGCTCGAGCTGTGCAGATGTTGTCGGCCTCATTTTCTTGAGCAATTCATCCTCTAATTAGTTGAAAATTGTAAGCACTGTAAACAGTATATATGTCTTCTTAACTATTATATCAATGCGGCAGATTTTCCGTGGCTCATTTTATAATTTAATGCTCAATATAGCTATGCAACACTCAGAATTCACCACCTTGGCGATAAGGTAGGCTACTAATACAGTTTATATTATCGATTCAATATGGGTGCATAACACGTGCTTGATGATGGGCTAAAATTTGCCAGGTCAAACAATACCTAAGCGCGTAATTTGCTAAAAAACATTTTTGCTAGCAGCTAATTTCACGATACATAAAACATTATTCGATAACAACATAGCTCTTGTAAACGGTAATCTTTTGAACGGTAGTTGATAGTATTGTGGGTCTCTAGCCACAAGCTATATCTCCTGAGCAGTTTCGTATACGTAACTATAGCACTTCTGTCAAATACTTAAAATTGATAGCAGCGGATGAATTAATGTTTGAAGTGACGTATGGTTTTCACCCCAACGGTTATAATACACCTTGAGGAGCTTCGTGCATTTGCCATCAAGGTCGCAAGATAAAACAGATGATAGTACAAAATTCTTACAAAATCATTGCAATACCGAAACCGCTGAGCTGGCGTGAGCTGTAGGTTTCATATTCACAACAGTCTGCACCACAACAGGAATACCTGCCACATCTGAAATTATACATAATGAACATTTTAAAATAATGACGGAAGAACCAAACGTGCGGATTTGAAATTGTTGAAAATAAACGTTAAATTGAACTTTAATCAACATATATTGGTGCTATTTATACAACATAGAACTTAAATATAACCTTTATGTTAGCTCAGGTACCTTTCAATAACTCTTATCTCTTTGAGCTTCCCGACACACATTTTTCGGCCTCTACAAACAGTTCATAAGGCACAAAGCAATACCGCCAGCCAATGAAATGCGAACATATATATAACTTTTAAAGTACTCCATAGTTTCGCATATGTTAAATATGCCTTTGTTTAAGCTACAGCCCAACAATTCCTGGTTACTATCTTGAAACAAATATATTACTACTGCCACATGTTTTAATCCACGCATACTTGTGAGACTACCACAACATAAAACCATTCGGAGCATTGCACATTGCTGATGGTTTTGACAACATTAGTTATTCATGCAGTGAGGTGCCACTTGGGTAGTCTGCGCTCATTTCAAAGTTTAATCTTCCGAATTCAACTTCCAATAATACACCCGCACTACATTGAGTGCAATTTTAATTAGCAGTGAATATTAGTATCTTCTTCTCACAAGTGCTTAAAAGGTGAGACCTATTTGCTAAGGGATGCACAGAGAGAAGTGTCGACAAACACACATTTTGTGACAGCTGCCAAATGTGTCTTTTTAGACTGACGGATATTAACCTTATAGGCTATGAAATTTAGAAAACAGTTCGCTTTTTATTTTCATGGTGCAGGTTTGACATCTTCCAGTTACAAGCAACACCTTTTTCCTTTGATCATGACAATGATTGTATGAATACATTGTATGAATTGTTACTGTTCACCAAACAATGCGTGAGTCCACATTAGATGCGTATACCATGATTGTTCGTTTGTCGATATCACGAACTGAACCGTGCAAAAATTCGCTATAGCGTATCTGCCACTGGTATTCACATGTATGAATGCAAATGTGGGCTCAGTGATGTAGGAATGCAATTTTAGTAAGAGCACAGTTCTCCATTTCGAACGTTTGTGCGTGTTCGTCAAACGACATGTTTAGTCGGGCAGGTAGTTCGATATCTGCAATCACGCTCAGACGCCTACAAAGCCCGAGTCAGTGGATCAACGTTTCGTCGCAGTTCTCACCTGCGACCATTCATCGTATCTCTAATTACTTTTCACCGGTGACACTTCAACAGAACGAATTAATTGATTGCCCACAAAAGTGTCCAACCGATCCCGAATATTGGTACCCGACAACGACACAAATCTTGTTTACATAAGAAGGCACAATTTTTGTCGTATTAAGCTATTCAGCATCCCACGGTTCCGTTATATAATCATGGGTGCAACGGCCAAGTGGAAGCATTTAATCGGATAATAAACACACTGTACAGACTTTCACTGCTAATCGCAAAACCTTCGAGCATAGAATTCAATCGATTCTTTTCAGCTTCAGCGACGGAAGTAGCGACATTCGGTCAAACACGGAACCTCAGAGGCATTATTCTGTCTCTACGCAACACAATCACAAACCCAACCGCATTTTCAAACTGCAATTGTTGCAAGTTGGAGACACGGTTCTTGTCCGGTTACCACACGTTCCGATAGGGCAAAAACTTTTACAGAAACGGACAAAGTAGGAAATATCCTCAGCAACTACACGTTCTTGCTCAAAGGTGGCAAAGTCTGGTCGCGCGCAACTTGGTGGTACATCGCCCGCGTCCACACCCAACTATCCAAATCAAAGGAGTATATATAGGATGTACACTTCAGTAGCAGATCGTGCTTCTGAACCATGACAATCATCGCAAGTACTTAGCCGTAAGCTTGGCAAACATAAATTGCGTCAAGCACCAGACAGTGTGCCTGTAAACTTTGTAAATCAGTCAACATTGAAGTAAAGTAATATATCTGCAACGCAGCAAGAAACTGCGCTCATAGCAATGAACTTGTTTCATTGAAAATGTGCAAGAAGTACGTATAACAGTTTGCCTTATTTATAGTGTAACAGATCCATACGGATCGTTACGAGGTGGATTAATCCTGACCACAGCCTAATAGCAAACTTTTATCGAAAACCCATAATCTTGACCACACAATAATGGTCAGCTTTTACGATAATCCTGACCACACCCCAATGGTCAACATTTCTTCGAACACAAATAATCCTGACCACAGTACAATGGTCAACATTTTTTCGAACACCAATAATTATGTCCACAGTATAATGGACAACAATTTTAGCGAATACCGAAAATCCTGTCCACAGTATAATGGACAACATTTTTAGCGAATACCAAAAATCCTGTCCACAGTATAATGGACATTTCTAGCGAACACCAAAATCCTGTGCACAGTATAATGGACAATATTTTTCCGAATACCAAAAATCATGTCCATAGTGTAATGGTCAACATTTAGTCGAGTTCCCCAATAATCATGATCACATGCATAGTGGCCAACATTTCCGAATTCAGCCACCAGTGTTTCCCCAACCTGGGACACCCGATGTAATAGCCCAAATGGGTAACCGCCGTCGCATTGCAATACGTACATCTATGTAAGCAGAACCAATTAATCGCCTCTTGGCGCAAGCGAATATATAAACCGAGTTCCTCTATATATATCCCCATCGACTACAAAGCCCTGTTGTCACCTCATATGTAGACTGCCCAACTGGCACAAACCATGAACCACTGTGTATATGTAAACCAGTAATTGGAATAATTCGCCAGATCAATACAGTTATGTAAGTATATAATTACAACAAATCAGGAATCATCGGGTATATATGTAAATAATTGACACAGAACCGAAATCAAGGTATATATGTACGTGATCGGAACAAATTCAATAGCACCATATATCTATATATAGGTAAACGGCACGAGTCCGGAATAATTAGGTTCAAAGAGTCCCGCTATGTAACCGACATACAGATATCTATATCCATCTATATACATATTGATTGTAGTGCCCTAAAGGCACGCCTTGGTAAATATATTGGTATTGTCATGATTTTACCGTACTATCGTTGGCCATAAAGGCATCATTGGTATATATTTATTTGAATTATGTATCAGCATCATCGTTCTTGTTTTTATGGCCATAAAGGCACGTGTTCAATATCTATAATCTTGGTCGTAACATGTAATTGTGTACCGTGGAACCGATGTTGTTGCTCGTATGTGTATTTTCAGGTACATGATCGAGCAAATTGATTGGGACATAAATTGTTAACCAATTATATATAATTATTGTACTGCATTCATACCGTTCGTTGTCATTATATATATATATATATATAATAGGCCGTAAAAGCGCCGCCTTATTGTTGCCATCGTATACCGTTTTATGATCATGTCGTGCTATAATTGTACTCTTTATTGGGTTGATCAGGCCATAAAAGCGCCTGCATTTTACGATGTTATAATGTACCATGTTTGTCATACTTTGCTATATTTCTGTAATTTCTAGGTTAGAAGTACGACTGATTGAGTATAACCTATTTGGGATGGTTGTACAGGAAAAGTTGTTCGCTCGAAAGCGAACAGCAATTGAGAGAATTCCCTGAAAATTATAAGAGAAAGCCGAAAGTATAAAATTTACCAGTGCTTGCTAGTTATTACCACACTGGTAATTCGCAAGACTTTACGAAATATTATCTACCAGCGTTCAATCTCGCTGGTCGAGATAAGAAATAAAACTTAGAAAATTTAGGAAAATTTGGTGTCGAAAGTATCGGCTCCGGTCCATAACTCCGGAACCGTTGGGAATTCGAAAATTTGACGCTCAACATTTCTTATAGAGAATTTTGAGGTCTTTCTGATGAGACCGGTTTCGTGGAGATCAGACCCGGATCCAAGGACTTATGGACAAATATGTAGCAGGGAGTAACCGGAATTCCGGTTCCGGCGAAAATCATGTTCCGGTTGCGGTTCCGGCAACGGGCAAAAACCACACCGGAACCGGAATTCCGGTTTAAAAATTTTCTTTGAAATTTTCCAAGTTTTTTGCTTTATCCTGTAATTCAAACATATGTAATATATATTATACAATGATCAAGCTCCAATAATGCCAAGCAAAAGAAAAGATTAACTAACCAATTTGCCGTGTGAAACGTAAGTAGGGCGCATAATTTGAGCAAGAATTTTTCATAATAACTTGCAGGAGTTTGTTAAATCAAAGCCAGATTGATGCTTGTAGCAGCTATTTTACACATCCAGAAGTCTGTGGGATACGTTTAAATTAAACCGGTCCAACTCGGTAACAGAGTATGGCTTACGCAGAAGTACTTAGGGTATGCTTGGCTAACATAAATTGCGTCAAACACCCGCCAGTGCGCTTGTAAACTTGGTAAATCAGTCTAAATTGAAGTAAACTAACGTTTTCTGCAACGCAGCTAGAAACTGCTTTCTTGGCAATGAACTGTAATTATTGAAACTGTGCGAGCAGCATCACAGTGTGTTTCATTTGTAGCAGTCTGATTAGAAAGTTATCATCATTATGATCTAACTGACGGGCACTGTTTATCCAACGCTAGCCTAAACAATGTCTCTGACCACTGATCAGAAAATTACCTTCTATCTATTATTTTCTCTTAGAATCATGTAAACCAATAATTTTATGTTTCCTACAGAAGAACATGCAACAAAAGTATGTGTAGTAAAGGGAGGCGACTGGAGACAGAGCGAAAGTGTGTATTCTACGTCTCCAAGCTTTGTAAGCACATTCGATTTGACGCAGTATACACAATGGTGTATAGTGGAAGACATTTTTTGCTCTGAATGTCCAAAAACCGACATATTTGATCGACAAATAAACATTATTAGCTTCCTCAGTCTCTTTAAAGTTTCAGAAAGGCAATAATACCATCGCAATACATTACAGTACTCGCCAAAAATGACCGTCGCATTTCGAGCGAGTCGCGAGCGAGTCTCGAGCGAGTCGCGAGCGAGTGGCTCGCTCGAGATTTCGCAACTATTTAAATTAATAGAAAATTCTATTTTTAGAACAAATTTATTTCGAGCGAGTCGCGAGCGAGCGACAGTCATTTTTGGCGGGTACTGTAACTTTAATGTACAAGTTATTTTTAATGCATTTTAAATCCACTATACCTTCATTTCTTCCATCATCTGTTTTACTATATATAAATTTCGAAGACCAGGTTCCGGTTCCGGTTCCGGATCCGGTTTAAATGGACAGTTCCGGTTGCTGGTTCCGGTTCCGGTAAATTTCGGTTCCGGTTATTCCCTGATATTTAGGTACGTAAATCAATAAAATACGATTAATCAGATAACTCAACGAGTACCAATCGCACAAATATATACGCAGCACCATCGTGATCCCCAGACCCGAGGCTTTAATTCGAGCCCGGACCGACCCCGCAGCGCCCACATTTAAGACCCCTTCCCATGGAAAAAACATAAAATAACGCCACGACCGGCGTGTAACCCCTCATTAGATTCCCCTTGTCCAGACTAACCCAAAAATATATAAAACTCCCCAGAAAAGTGTGCCCCGAACCCAGGGGAACCGTTTAAAACACCCTAGCCGAAGAAAAATTTGGCATGGACCCTCCCCAAACAGCTCATTTTCCCCCCTGCCGACCGAATACGGTCCTGTTACACCTCATTTTGTTCGTCCGGACTTGTTGAGCCCGAATCCCAACCTTATACGGCACTTGGGCCCTCGTCGAGGGATCTTTGCCCTCTTTTCACCTCTCTTTGCCCTTGTTTCTTCGCTTTGTTTGCCTGGGCAGCGTTTCTGTTCCCGCAGTGTGCTTCTGAGTGTTTGTGTGAGGTGGATGCGTTTGGATATTAAGTTAATATTGATGTTAAGTAAACAAATAAGCTGGAATAAAGTTAATATGAGTTTTATACTGTTGATGTGGACTTTCGGCCTCGTACCGCTATCAGTCTCTATGTTTGCTAAGTCAACCACATTGAAGTACACCATTAAATTGATACTATATAAGCTTGCTAGCTTATTTCGACTTCGTATAAAATTAATACAGCATTTGATGTAGGGACACACTGGTCGGTCACAAATTATAAAGTTGACTTCAACCAAGTAGCAGTAGTATCGCACACATTTGAGTAAATATTAAAATAATATAAAAGTAGAGGACCTCTTTGAAGCTTTCCGTAAAGTCCGAAACTGTGTCCATCTTGATCGAATAAAGTAAATATGCTTGACCCCCGCAGTAGATATGAAAGTAATATCAAAGTTAACGGTCTGATATCAAATTAATACGAAGAGTGGAAGCTAACAAAGCCTTATCAGCAACGACTATACGAATTTATATAAAGTCCAAATAACGCTGGTACTGAAGTTTACAATTTAACGTAAAGATTACTTGGAGTTTATACTGTTTAGCTTGGAATATAGAGGAGATCTCTGAAAAGTCCTGTATTGGTTGCTAGAAGTTTCTGGACAATCTCTCATCATCAAACAAGCCGCATTGCTGGAAGTTTCATATAAGTTTTAGCCTGCACACTTGAATTGTATCGCAGAAACGAGTTGTCTGCCAGTATTAAGGTGGTGGCTTAATTGTTTTGGAGCGATGTTTCTAGAAGGTTGTTCTAGTTTAATAATATTTTATAGAAGTTTTATATAGATTTGATATTAGGAGGGTCGTAAATCAAGTTAATTACGTATAAAATTTATATAAAATCGGCACAAATATGAGCGGAATTTGGCCGATAAGACTATTTGCTCAGTTAAATCATATTAGATCAGAAAACGGACCAATAGTACTGAATAAGCACTGTAACGGCTCGAGGAATTCAAAAATTTGAAAATTTAAAATTTGGTATAAAAGCAGAGTTGCAAATACTTTGCAGAGTTCGGTCGTTTTGCAGACCGGCTCTGTCGCTTTTGTTACTTACATTCCGACTTCATCGACGACTGTTTTCTTCTTGTTTATGGCTTTCGGATTTGCAAGTGGATGGACGAGCGATGCGCGTTGCCCGATCGGAATCGTATACGTAAGTGTGGACAGGGAGACCGGGAGTTGTAGTAAGGTAGAGTATCTGTTAGGCCCGATATGTGAGCAGATTAGCAGAAATAGACGTGAGCAATTCGTATTGATTAACCTTAAGCTTTAACCGCTACGGACTCCCTGTCCGCGCTTCTAGCCTACCGGATAGATAGCCCGCCCTAGCTTGTCCCGCAAACCCGTGGTCGTCAGCGGAGGTATTTAGTGCCCAGTTCTCTAGCCAAAGTCGTACTGGACCTCCCTCGGTCAATGAGTTAGGCTACAAACAAAGCGTAACACTTGCGCTTGGACTTATTTTACATGTTTCCCTGAGCTGAGGTAGGATACAAAAGTATGAATACTGAGCTGACCGAGGTTAAACAAACTCTATTTTGCACGGAAATCGTCAGTTGAACTCCGAGTCATCCGAAGTGATGCCGTACCAAATTTTGTCAAGTGTTTCTCATTGATTACGCTTAAGATTTTCTTCGTTTTCTCGTTTTTGGACACAAGCTTGTCCGTTGTTTTGCTATTTCGTGAGTAAGAATTTAGGATAAAGTTATTTAGTGGAGAGTTCCACGGTTATCACGGTAACGTAGTTAGGTTCTAATAAAGAGCTAGTAGCGTCGTAGATATCGTTCGCATAGGAGAATTTGGTATCAAAATCACCGGCCGACACACTGATTTAACGTCCTGTGAGGGAGACACTTCGCCTAAGTAGAAAATCATTACATCTTAAGGATCACCCCAGGAAATTGATTAGAAGTTTACCCGGATCTCAAGGAGGATCCGAACTATTTATTTAGTGCCTAAAACGTTCAAATATCACGTCGGGATCGTAAACCCGACGGCCTTGAAGAGGCCTGACCTCACCGAAAACGTAAAATCAAAATATTTTAAGATCCTCTACAGGAATTTTGGTGAAGCGCTCGCTGTTTCTTCGTAGGAATGTCCGCTATCGGACGCCACTTTATAACCCAACATTATCGCGTCGGAATTACAAACCCGACGGCCCGATAGGGGTCCGCCCCTACCCGAACTTTAGACGTTAATGACTCGATATTCATCCCAGAAATTTTAATGATTTTTCTCGTATACATAGAGACCCTTTAGGCCTTTCGTTTCAGCTGTTGAGCCCGGCAATGGCCCGTTCCAAAGTTATAGGCAATCCAAACCCGACCCGCACAACTGCCGTCGGATTGAGGTCCAAATTTCATAAATTAGACTATTTTCGCAAGTCTGTTTCGGTCTTGCTTTTACACGTACTCAGGTTAGGAAAGGGAAAATATTATTTTCCCCAGTGTTGATAACATACATTATAAATGGTAGAATTTTGTATCTCGAAATTATCGATATCGCTCGACGTGATATCGGGTCTATCGGATCTCGGCCCGACCGACCCAATTTTGTGAGGACCGTCGACCCGGTCCTAGAAAATCGATATATAACGTCAAGCCCAGCCTCCGCGTAAAATTTAGTAAAGAAAAGCTGGCAAAATAAAAAAGTTATTAGAAATCAAAGGTCCTCCCCAACCCCAACCGAATTGCACCCAGAATCTAGGTCGAAAATTGTGAACCGAACAATGTAAGGAAACCAACTGAGTAAAATTTAGTTAGTCGAATTGTTGCGGTTGTCTCGACAAGCGTAGCCTCCGTTTACCGAGTTGTTTTGTCGAGGAGAAAACGTTCGAGATAATAATAGCGTTTTAACACTAAAGAGAGCTCTTTATGAAAACATTTCTTAGCCAAATTAACGTAGGTTTTAGTACCATTAGAGTAGTGCCGATGACCTACGAGGCATCGCCACTAATACCACTCGTTTCAATTAAAATCATAGGTACAACCCGCATAGTAAATTAAACAAAAATCGTGCACAAGGAAAAGCTTAAAATTCGGTCCCAACAACCGTCTACCGGGACCCTTAAGCCGTTTGAAAGATAAGTCCTTCCGATTATTTTAACAATGTTACCGCTCCTGCTAGTGGACTCAAAAGGTCCATTCTTGACAGATATGTAGGTCATGGATTAGCTGCAAATTTTAAGGTCAAACCGTGCCGCTTTACCACTGTGTTTGTGAAGTGATTGTATAGGAGATCAGATCCAAAATTAACCAGTCTATTTGCACCCGCTATTGAAAATTTTATGGTCACTGTGAGCTTGTATGTATGTATGCGAGTAGGAATTTTTCTACTGTACCACTGTCGCACCATTGAATTCAGGAGTCGTACCGAGGAGCACTTCATAATCTTGTCACGGTACTAATAAGAATTGTCGTATTGTTGTTGTATTATGTTGTCGTAGGTTAACCTCATCGCTACTAACCGCGATTATAAATAACTGATTATCATGTACCATAGTTTTGTGATTCGAATGAGCAAGATGAAGTCTCGTAAACGTCCCGTTGTACGCTCTACCCCGCATACCTTGTTTCGTTTCCGCCTTTCGCTTACCTGAACCTATTGTTGTGTCGGAGTACCCTTCCTGTTAGCAAACGTAGTACCGAGCAAGTAGTTAGTTCGATGGCGCCTTTATTTTATCGATAACTAACCGTAGCACTTAGCGGTACTGATTTTTAGCCGGACCCACTGTTTTTCATGACCAAGGTAAGCGCAGCTGTCATAAGATAAGGCTTCACAGTATATGCCGTGATTTGACCCAGCTGTGAGAGTTCAGTGAAAAAGGCGATGACTCCGCAACCCGCCCCAATTGATGCTCTGCTCATTTTTGCATTAGCGTACCATACCTGTGACATAACGCTTAGTGTATTCGCCTGTACTATACGTATCTGTCCATATGCTCATAAATTCGTGTGACTCATCAATAAAAGCTCAATGGAAACCCAAATTGTTCAAGTGTTCTGTTGACCCGTAGTAGCGATAGGAACTCAAAGGGGTTTGAAATCCGTCACCCCAAATCGACGACCCACGTTCAGGTTTGACACACGCATCGAAGAAGCAAACCTCAGCGTGACTCGCCGATTACAAATAAGTTTGTTAATTATGATTGTTGTAGAGGTACGACTAGTGCGACTCCTAAGAGAAAGTTACCGCAAAATTGTAAACTCACGCTGAGCACCCAAAATAGAAAACTTAAAAGCACGAATCCGACGTTAAACGTCTAGGGATTTGTCGGACCCTAGTGGGGGCCACTGGCTAAATTCAATAAAGTAGTCGTTTCGATAAAATGGGAACCGATTTCGATCCAACTTAAACATTCAAAATTTGACACTTCCCGGATTAAACGTGGATAGGGAATAGCGGTTTGGTCTCTTTGGCCTGTGAGCTGGTGACGGAGCCAACCTCCCTGGGGACCTCAAAGGTAGTACCTCGTAGACTACGTGCGCACCCCGTCCGGCAGGATCAGAACACATCCTGTGATGCCCTCCTGCGGCTTGCTAAGCTCCGTAATTTCTTGGGCCTGACCCGAATAAAAGAAAATTTTCCCAATAGGTCCGCCCTTGAAGTCACGATAGCCGGGGTCGTATGGGCATTACGTCTGGGAAGTGCGTAATGCAGCAGCGTCACGTCGATATTACAATAGCAATCTGATCAAAAAGTTGTAAACATTATCATCTAGCTGACGGGCACAGGTTGACCAACGCTAGCCCAAATTATGTCTCTGTGTAGTAAAGAAAGGCGATTAAGAGACAGAACGCAAGTGCTTAGTGTGCGCTCCATACAAGCATGTTTAGTCACAAGCACATTCAGTGTGACACGCAATTTACGTAAAGCCGTAGAATTGAAGCATTTTTTACTCTAGTGGTCTAAAACCAACATATTGACCGACAAATAAAAACTATTAGCTTCCCCGCGGTTCCAGAGAGGCAATAGTGTCTTCGCAATACATTAAGTTTAATGTAACGGTTATTTTTAATACATTTTAAATCCACTGTGCCTATATTTCTCCCTTTATCTATTTTACCATATATAACTTTCGAAGCCCAGGTTCCGGATCCGGTTTAAATGGACGGTTCCGGTTATTCCCTGATGTAAACCTATTGATTAGCAATATAAACAGCAGCATCAGTACCAATTATTATATACCCGGCGACTGTTGAAATGTGAAATTACGTAATAAGGTTAAATATCGATAAGCTACCAACCAACATAACTTGTTTTAGTATCGTTGGAATCAAATGTACATTTTAGCAAAAATGACTTACAACAGTATGCACATTATACAATTGAAAGCAATCAAATACATATTGAACTTAAATCTGTTTTCGATGACTGTCTATAACATATTATCTTTGCCTTCTGCTATAGTATGTAGCTGTAAAATTAATAATTAACCACATGGATACTTTTTTGACATTAAGAATCAATTATTGCTGACAGAATCATTGTAACAGAGTTCTTCCACAAATAAATGAATATAAAACTTTATAATTTTAAAGGTGCCTTTACCTCTGCCATTAACAACATATTTTAGCTGTAATGCTTGATTAAATTACCAGTCACTGCAACTTAAACATGAGAAGCAACCATTTTAGGTTTATGTTATTTCACAATCGCACGCATTTGCTGCTACCGATTAATCCACAGCGGCTTTGAACTGGACACTTATCAATTAATTTACTAATAATATAGCTACTGTTTATACCATGATCCTAGGGTTATAATATCCTTGGCAAGTATATTTGCCAGTCGCCACTAATATTTTTTCGTTTATCGAGATCAGCGGCCATTCTGTGTAATCTGTAAGACGGGCTATATCCTAAAATTGCCTCCATTGAATAAAATCACCTGTAATCACATGATTGTGGACTATATCTTAATAAGGCAATCAGATGAGCATAATATATTTTCCGAAAAATACAACTTAATATCCAGGATCTTTTCTGAATGATGTATTAATGTCTGTGATGTTACTGTGAACCAAAATTACTAGGTTGGCCCAATGGAAAGTACTTTTAGGCAAAGACCTTAGGCCACAAATTTATAGTAGCTTTAGCATTAGACGTTTTGCAGATACTATGCGCGAGTAAACTTAAGGTGACCCCATCAACCATCCTGTTTTGTAATGTTGCATAAAATTTGTTATGGAATGCTTTTTGGTCAATTGAAATTCGGCGTAAAACTGTTCGCAAACACAACTCTCGCGATTTTGTGTTTGCGAAAATTCAAGTAAAATTAACTAAATTTTTGAGGACGAAAATTTGTCGATTTGAATTGAAACAGTTTTGCTCACGAACACCAAGAGCTTAACTATAGGATCGATTTGATTGTGACGTCACTTTTGCACTAAATTTGTTCGCGAACACCGAATAATACAAATTAAAATGATTAGGCATTAGGAAACAGAATTCCTGCAAATTGAAATCGATGACATTCTGTTCGAACACAAGGTCTAATTTCTGGCACTTGAATTTGATTTTGCCAATTTTCGGTTAGCGAAAAACCGAATGAAACTAAGCCTTTTTTCGTAACAAGGGTTTGCGATCCGATATCGATAATGAAAAAATAGGATAATTGGCGGGGTCACCTTAAGTTTACTCACGCACTATTTTTTGCCTTTCAAAGGGTGTAACTCCCACTCTTTTGATATAATCAGGTTAACATACTAGTAACACGTAAACGTGGGTGACGGAGGCATGGTGGTTAACAACGGCGTGAATAGTGCATACAGCTTGTGGAATTTCTATTTTTGGTAACAGTTTAAAAGTAATACAGTAGAATGACAATACATCTATCAAGTTGTACCCATCAATGAAATTTAGTCCAAATAGGCCGAGTCATTCAAAAGTTATAACACACTTAATAATTTTTCACTCATTTTTAAGAGACTTTGCTTAATTTTAAGAGAATTTATAAAGGTAAGTAGATCACTCGTATACAGTCTTTTAGAAAACGTGAAGGTACATGTTATGTCAAAAAATGACCGAAATAGCACGAACGGTTGTCGAGATATGATGAACTTAGGTTTCCCTAAGTCAATTTTAAGAGAATTTGCTTAATTTTTAAGGAAAGAGATGAAATACGTCAATCAGCTATATACAGCTGTTTAGAAAACGTGAAAATACATTTTATGTAAAAAAATCGCCGAAATAGCACGAACGGTTGTCGAGATGCGGTGAAAAAGCTGAAAAAATGGCAAAAATCCCTAAGTTTGAGCAACATTTGCTTAATTTTGAGTACAAAGCAATTTTCGTAGAAAAAAGTGCTCAATGAAAGGGCACTCCGCAAGAGAATATGCAACACGAAGAAAAAAAATTTCTAAAATCGGCCCAGGCGTTCAACCTGCAGACCTGTCTGTGACAAACAAAAAAAAAGTCACAGAGAAAATTGAAATTTTGCGTCTAGTATATTGATATATATAAAGTTAAATGTACGCCTCCGGCTGCGACTCGCCACCTTCGGTGGCTCGTCTTGCCTCCGTCAATTATACTAGCTGTATCACGAACGGTGAGCTGACTGAAGCATAATCGATAATCTTTCTAAGCTCTTGCCTCTAACGAATAAATTTTGATTATTTTCATCAATCAATGGGAGAGAAAACTGTCGAAAACCAAATATTTCCAAAAAATTTTCTGTTTTCGAGACTTCTGCATAAAAATAAATAAATAAGTGAAAAGAATTTATAAAATTATAAAAACATATATTTTTGAGGTTATTCTAAACACAAACACATGAAAATGCATTAACACACAAATTAATAAACAAGAGTGCCACAGAAAAACACACACACGCATAATTTAACCAAAACGAAAATACAATGCTACGCGCCCTCCGCTTAGACAACGCTGTTGATTAGAAAGACCGAAACATACTCGAAATAAACTGTTGTTGTCCCGGTAGCACCGGCAACCCCCTGTTCACTCGATCCTGCCGATTTAACCAACGACGCTGAGGAAACTTCGTATTTGCAAATGTTGTTCGTCGAAGTCTGAAACAGAAGAAATGCACAAAAAAATCACTAACTGCAGTGAAAAATCCACATCAAATACGTGGGGCAACACACATAAATATAACTCTGTAAACGAGACATATATGCAAATGTCACAAATACCGCCCACAGTAGTAGTAAAACACTAAGATACACTAAAAGGCACTTATCATAGCGAAATTAAAAATTTATTTATTTTAAACAACAACAGCTAGAAAGCTTCACACTGAAAACGATGTGAACACTTTAGCAGTATCATCACGCGGTATAAATAGATATCAGGGAATAACCGGAACAGGAACCAGCAACCGGAACCGTCCATTTAAACCGGATCGGGAACCTGATCTTCGAAATTTATATATAGTAAAACAGATGAAGAAAGAAATGAAGGTATAATGGATTTAAAATGCAATAAAATAACGTTTGGATTAAAACTTATTGTATTGCGATGGAATTACTGCCTTTCTGAAACTTTAAAGAGACTGAGGAAGCTAATAATGTTTATTTATCGATTAATATGTCGGTTTTTGGACACCCAGATCAAAAAATGCCTTCCACTATACTATACATCATTGCGATACTGGGTCAAATTGGATGTGCTTACAACGCGTGGATCGTTGAATACACACTTTCGTTCCGTCTCCAGTCGCCTCCCTTTACTACACATACGTTTGTTACATGTTCTTCTGTATGAAACTTGAAATTATTAGTTTATATGATTCTAATAGAAAATAATAGATAGAAGGTAATTTTTTGATCAGTGGTCAAAGGGACTGTTTAGTGTAGCGTTGGACAAACAGTGCCAGTCAGTTAGATAATAATGATAATTTCCTAATCAGAATGCTATGAATGACACAAACTGTTATGCTGCACGCACAGTTTCAACAAATACAGTTCATTGCCAAAAGAGCAGTTTCTGGCTGCGTTGCAGATAACGTTAGTTTACTTCAATTTAGGCTGGTGTTTCTACTTCAATTTTATTTACCAAGTTTACAAGCGCACTGGCTCGTGCTTGACGCAATTTATGTTAGCAAAGCATAGGCTAAGTACTTCTACGTAAGCCATACTCTGTTACCTATGGGACCGGTTCAATTCAAACATACCCCGCAGACTTCTGAATGTGCAAAATAGGTGCTACAAGCATCGACCTGGCTTTGATTTGTTAACAAACTCCTGCAGGTTATTATGAAAAATTACTACTGAAATTATGTGCCCTACTTACGTTTCACACAGCAAATTGCTTTGTTAATCTTTTCTTTTGTTTGGTTGTATTGGAGCTTGATCATTGTATAATATATATTAAATATCTTTGGATCACAATGAAGCAAAAATGTGGAAAATTTCAAACAAAATTTTTAATCCGGAATTCCGGTTCCGGTATGGTTTTTGCCATTTGCCGGAACCGCAACCGGAACACGATTTTCGCCGGAAACGGAACCGGTATTCCCTAATAGATATATGTAAACATACGTCTTGCAATAATAATGCAGTGCCGCATCATGCAATTCCCATCGCTATAAATCATGTAAGGCAGAAAATTTTGTCACCAAATGAAGTGCTCAACTGAAACTTTAAAAATTTATTAACCAGGTGATTTGAGGATAATTAGGAGGGTGTAAAATTTTCCATCGTTATGTAAAATAATTTTATATGCCATGGTATGCATTTCAAAGTAAAAAAATTAAATAGTTTCTGCACAAAAATGGATTGTGTCGTTGGCTTTAACATTGACGGAGACGTTTGCGCACCGTTTCTAAGGCCATTTATCAGCAGTGTTAGCGTTTTGGACGAAACATATTAAATTTTGAAAATTATTACATTTCTAAGTAGGGGTGTCCGGTTCATGCCGAGAACCAAGTTCATGCCCTCGTACAATCCCGCACCTTATAGTTCCTAACTAGGAGGACCCAATTCGAGCCCCCCATGGCAAAATTTTCAAAGTTCAAAGCCAAAGTATATATTGGGCTGTACCTTTGAATCTGGCCAGTCCACAACCCCAAAATTTTACCCGAGGGGCTTTGAGCTGGGGCCCCCAGCTCCTACGGGGAGTGGGTGCGGAAGTACATATGGAAATTTCTCCAAGGTTAACTTCGAGAAAACCTATCTCCAGGACACTGGGGTTTTCATAGTTGCATTGTCCTGTTTTTATTTATCATTGTTTTTGATGCGTATGTATTGTTTAAGCACTGAAAATGTTTATTTCTTCGGGCTAAACTTCATTTTTAGACAGGATTTTGTCATAAATAGTCAAAACGTAAGCTTTGAATTTGAGTTTTGTTATAACCGTTTCTTGATAGACGAATATTTTTAGTGTGACCTAAAAGTATCTGAGGGGTGCTAACGGGTTGACCTGGTGGGAAGCCAAAATTTACTTGAGGACATGACCTGGGGCAGCCGCCGAAATCCTGGGAGAGACCAATGAACATGTGCTGTTCAGCGAAAATTTATCACGCTACGGTGGACTCTACAGCAAGATACGATCATTTTATTCTCGCACTGAAAATTGTATAAAATTAAAAATTGAATTAAATAATAAATCCACAAATCATTATTAATTACTAGCTCAATATATGTTTTGAGTTTTGCAACGGATTACGGAGTGAAATGTCATTAGAATATTCGGATATCTCAACGCCGCAAAGATGATATCCAGATATCCTTGCCCACAATGTATATATATATAACAAATTAAAATAAGGAGGGTATCCAGGGTCCGGATAACGCTGCCATTTTAACCGACGCTTAAATTTTCCACAATACTAGAAAAATTTTGACAACATTCTCGACTTAACCCTGGTCTTCTCTGTTGTACGCAAAAAAACCTGGACACCCAATTTCAAAATCCTTTCTAAACATATATTACATATTTAACATACATGTCATATACATAAAGGACATGTAGGTGGACGAAAAAATAATAGTTCTATCGTATTTATGGGATTGATATTAAATAAAAGTACATACCGACCAACCACTGTGGTAATGATGGCCGTATCCGTAGTGCGGCGCATAATAATACGGCCGATGACTTCTCCCAGCAATATATCCAATCGCAGCACCAGAGGCAAAATTGGAAAACCCACTGCTTCGCGTATAGCTGGTATGCGGATTGTATGCACGAATTTTCGTTCGTGTCTTAGTGTACGATTTGGTGAAGCTAAACTTTTTCGACGACCAGTCACTTCCGCTGCTACCTAGAATACATAAAAATGCTGATTGGTCCAAAAAAATTACAGTGTTACAAAATGTTTGTTAATCCAACAGATGGACACAACGCCAATGCCTCAAGAACATTTGACGCCTGCAGTTAGGTTTCAGTAAAGCAGTTGCCACTCTGACTGAAGCAAAGAAGCTTGGCTCCCTGGTATTTTGATATACAGCCAATATTTTAATGGCTACGTGTATACAATGAATAGGATGCGATATATTAACGAGAACTCGCTCGGCGAAGGGAAGAGTAGTCAGTTACTGAACTATTCTGACGATACAAATGTACTTAGCTGCCTCAGTCCTCTTAAACACTCACAAAGACACTAATACACGAGTAATACATTAAGTACAAAGTGGAGGCTATTTCCAACACATGGTATACCACAGAATCCTCTATTTCTATATCTCATAACCAAACAGACGGAGCACTGCGAAATTCATAAATAACAAATTGTAAAAAGTATAATTTCAGGCATATAATATTTTTATGCTGTTGCCCCTTATCACCTGGCGCATTATATAACCATAATACTACGCAAATACAATTTGCTTTTGTCGAATGACGCAAACATAGTTGGCGAAAATCTGTAGACCAGTTTTAGCCTCCTACGTACAAATAAAATGCTAGTATGTCACAAGCGAGAAAAAAAACGGAGCGAGCGTGGTTTCATTTTTTAAGTTATTTCGTTTAATCGCCTGTACCAGGCTGTATAGCCATGAATATCCTAAAACCTCTTGAAACATGAACCCATTCAAAACCTTAAAACCATGTCGACTCTAAACCCACGAAAAACAACTTACAACGCATCAAGTATATGTGCTGGTCTCTAGATAACCAAACCTTCGTATTCAGCCTGCCAGAACACCCATATAGACAATTCTTGCTCTACGCAATAAGTAACCAAACAACTGAAAACAGACTGTATTCTGGAAATCAAGTTTATTGACCTGAAATCCATTGAAAAGGTAAGAAATATGCACGCTCGACTCTATATAACTAAATTATTGCATTCAGAATACCGGAAAAGCTCTATACAGAATATTTTTGATACCATGTGCCAAACTACTGAGAACAGACTATATTTTGGAAATTGGTTCAATGACCCTAAACAGAATGAAAACGTCAGGCAAGGCATAAGATGCTCGTTCTAGACTCTGGGTAATCAAATCTTTGTATTTAGCCTACCGAAAAACGTATATAGACAATCTTGATGACCTACACGCAATCCGTAACCAAACGAAACAACTGAACACACACTATATTTTAGAAAACGGCTTCGTTGACCCTAAGCTCATTTAAAAGGTATATAATCAAGCAGGACTCTATATACAAAACAATCGGCTTGATAACAGAATAGGGACTCATTACACAGCGGCCCAGGAAGTGGTGACAATAAATGTCGTGGTATCAATGTTGTAGATCTTGATGGTCTGATTCTGATAGCAGTTTTTCGATGCGAAGCCTGCGTCCCGAGATATTGGCTGCGAAACACTCGAACCCGTATGCTAGATGTGACCGCAGCTGTTCGCCTTCAACTAAAGGGCACACCGTCATCATTTCTGCTATAGAACAAAAACATTGCCCAAATGTGTCCATCCGAAAATGAGTTATGAACGTCAGTAACAGACAAAATAGAAATTTTCACGATTTTTCCACCTAACGCACTCAGTGGAAACTGCCCTCACGCCATTTTAATAAAAACGCAATAACATTCCAGCCCGCTGCAGCGTCCCACTGAGCAAACGGCACAACCGATGTAGATTAAACATGAAACATAACTAACAAACAATTAACCATTGTAACCTTATATATAAACCGATCGTTTTGCTCAAACAGTGAGCGTAACCAACTTCTGAAAATTTTTCTGTGCTGGAGGCTTTGTTGACCGTTGAGGAACCGGACATATATGTCACTGAACTTGGTCTTCTTGAGTTACAAAGTGTGTGTCTCGCTTAAATTGTCACACGGACGAAAACCAAGTTCTTGATGGAATAAATACATGTCTTAGAATTTCCTAGTGATCATATTCGGAAGAACCATGACAACGGCATGTTATGCGATTTGGAATACTGGTATATAGAACAAGGAAGACCATTATGGGCAAACATGCTGCAAGAAGGCATTGTCAGTTACACGGATGGTTCACTAAAACTAAACGACAAGATTTATTATTCGGCAGGAGCATGAGTCATTGTAAAAAGACTAGTTTAGCTATAGTCCTGGCGAATAATGAGCTGCCTTTTAAGCTGAGATGTACACTATAACAGGGCGTGTACATTAGTTACACGGGAAAAGAGTTAAAAACAAGTCATTGTAGGTATTATTTGACAATCAAGGGGCTTATAAGGCGCTAAACAAGAAGGATGTGCCTTATGACTTATTTTACCATTGCTATCGAATGACCTTGGAATAACTTTAGGACATCTGTAGAGTCGTGACAGAGTATGCTAGGGTCAGCAGTTGTATCGGAGTATAAAGCTTTTAGCATGTGTATTAGGAAGATTTCACGGTACGCCATTGCTACTAAAAGGCTAACAATAAAAAATACCAGTGGAGGAAAACAGGCGAGTGCACGCTCTTTATAGAAGAAGCGTACTTATCTACTTATGAGTTATTATTTACTCAGTTGAACGCTATCAACTAACTCTCCGAAATCATGAAAATCGGAAATTAGGGCATCTGTACCTCACGATTAGATTTAAGAGAGAGCCAGCCTAGTAGGTCAAGCGATTACAAATCGGTCTGGCAGCTAAAACAAAGCTCTACAAAGATCATTAACTTTATTCTCTAACCCATACTGTTGTTAGGCAGCGTCTTGTCACTAGAACTTACATACCAACGAAAATCGATTCTGAAACGTACCCGTTTCTGAAAAATCTGTAAAAAAGAATCAGTTATAATGGTCACTGATCAACTTCCACTTTGCAGTAATTGCAACACACTGCATGCAAAACGAAAACGTTAGAAATTCCAATCACGAAAAAATCGTCATGGAAACGAAATATAATATGCACCAGTATAGCAGCAAGACGTCTCACAGTGTCTACAAAAACCGTTTTAAAACCCCGCCAATGCAATGGTATATATACCTAATCCTAGTTGCTTAATTTGTTCATCGCCACGTTAGTGAATTTGGAGTGCCGCAAATGTAATTTAGGACACGTACGCAGCTATATTGAGCATCAAATTACGATATGAGTTTAATATCAGCTATGCTGCCTGAACAGTTGAGACAAAATACACAACTATTGCGAAATGAGGGAAATATAAAGAACGCATAAGGTAACAGAAAAGATGAATTAACTGCACTATATAATGCGACCAATACAATCCTTATAACCTGAGTTGCTACGGAGATGCATTTAGGGTCTCACGGGCCCATTAAAAAACCCGTTTTAACCCAATCATACAGCGTTAAATACCATTTGCAGCTGTATAGAAGATGAATTGCTCCACAAAATGAGACTAAAAACACTCACGTAACTCAAACGGTTACACACAGATATAGTTTCCCGTATTTCGGTGTATCATGAAGCCATTCAAAAACCAGTTTTTACCCAATCCTGGAGCGTAAATAGTGATAGCAGCAGTACGCCCGCTGTATCTATGTAGAGCTTCAATTACCCTACAAACCAATACACTAATATAGCTGGAACGGTTTCGTAGATATTAACGTTTTTGTGTGTTTCGGGCCGCATGGAACCAATCAAAAACCGTTTTTACCCCGCCCTGCAGCGTAAATAATGGCAACAGCAGGACACCATCTGCAGCAACATAGAGGATGAATTGCCCTAAAAATATTACCAAAAACACCTGGATAGCTCGCTAGTATACGCTGGTATTACCGTTTTGGGTTTCATAGGTTCGTTTAACTAGTATCTCGCATGCGAATGCGTAACGGAACGAGTGTGGTTTCATTTATAAGTTATCATTTCGCGTAGATATACCATCCTAGAATCTCTGAAGCCATTGAAAACCCTAAAATCTCGTCGACCCGAAACCAATGAACTGACAACACATGAAGCGCTGGTCTCTAGATAACGAAGTCATCGTATCCAGCCTACCGAAAAACTTATATAAGCCAATTCTTGATGCCTGTTATGCAGTACACAAGCAAACTACTGAAGACAAGAAATATTCTGGAAATCGGGGCAATTGACCATAAACCCACTGAAAAAATATCAAATATATATGCTAGGCTCTAGATAACGAAACCACCGCATGCCAAAAACAAAACATTCAGTATGCCAAAAACCTATATATAGGTCATTATTGATGCCCTGGTCGCAATACGTAACCAAACTACTGAAGACAGACTGTATTTGAAAACCGGGTTCCCTGATCCTAAACCCACTGAAAACCTACAAAAGGCATGACATACACCTACTATGATATATATCCAAATCATTGTATTCAAAGTTCAGGAAAATCTAAAAATCTATATATAGATCATTCATGATATTCTGCATGCAATACATAACCCAACAAATTGAAACACTCATTGTCGAAATCGGGTTCGTCGACCTTACAATACCGAGTGAAAAGCTAAGATTTAGTTGAGTTAGCACTCTAGGTAGCAAAACCATCCTATCCATCATGAGTGATAGACTTGTTGTAAGGTAAGATCCTAAATTTGAAAAATCAATTTCTGTCAAAGGGTCGACGATAAATATTCCGACCAACCGCGGCCCAGGCAGCGTTCCGACAAAAAAGTAAAAGTTGTAGATCTTGATGAGCTGATTCTGTGGTGGTTTCCGTTTTCCGATGCGAAATCTAGATCGCGAGATATTTGACAGATCATTTCGAGATGAAAAGCAAGGCACCTGTATAGCCAGATTTGACAAAAGAATCCTTTAAAACTCGTTTTTTGCCATTTCAACCCCGAAAGTTAGCTTGGAGCTGTTCGCAGCCATCTAAAGGTTTCTCATCACATTTGTTATCGAACAAGACACTTATCGAAATCCACGTACCACAATATGAGTTGTGTGTGGCAGAAACAGACAAAAATACAGGTTTCAGGACTTTTCCCCCTAGCGCCATCAGTGGAAACTCCGCTAGCTTCGCTCGCTCTGTTTCGAACCCCCCACACATGGCCCACGTCTTTCATCTAAAAAAGCCATGTAGCAAAGCATTACATACCGTCTTATGGACTTTGTTTGCCGCCGATTGTAGAGATGCAATAAATAACGTAATTTATCGGGCCCCTTCGATCTGAGCCCGAGCCCCACTCCGTCCGCTTCTTTAGAGGAAAATGTTGAAATGTGCTATCGTGTGACTCGCTCCGTAGTGCCAAAATGATATATGTGTGTTACACTTAGACTCCACTACATACCTGACATTGTCAAAATTCACAACTATACGGCTACGAATTGTTCGCTCCGCTCGTTTCACTCACTGTACTCAAAATTCAATCCTGTAAGTAAAATTATATATATATAATATATTAGTAGAAACCACCTTTATATCGCCGTCCACCGCTGCTGCTTTTTCGTCCCCAGCCCCAGCTGCTTCGACTGCTCGACCGCGAGCGACCGCCGCCTGATCTACCTCGACCGCCGCCACCACGACCGCCTTTCGACTCGACTATGAGAGGTGAAGCGAGCAATTCCAACAATAAAAGAACCACGAACGCGTACAGTGAAATGTATGTCATTGAACGCGAGATTAGGAGCATTATATCGCCATCGATGTAATTTGTATTTATATATATATTTAAAAACACTATAAATGCACAGACGTAATATGTAGCAATCCAGAATTTGTTGCGGATGCACCCTAAAACTTTCTGGAAACAGGTCAATGCTTTGGCGCTACTGTCACAAGTAGCACTGATTGCTGCTCCTGGTTGTCCTCAAGTCAAGTGTGCTTTCAGTAAAAACCGAAATAACGAAATAGTTTCAAATATTTCACGGTTAACTGGTACCGATTGCAGTTTCTTAACGTTATTAATCCAGTAAAATGTTATGTTGCAATCAATGTAAATGATTATTGGTAAGAATAACTGAATCTGATATTTTCAAGTTTTGCTAAATATTTGCATGAGTTCGGCGTCAATATATAAAAGCGTAAATCAGATGTTTTTGTGTCGCGAATTCGCAATTGATCCACGCAAAACGCTTTCAGTGCATTACAAAACGGTTACGCATTATTATGCTGGGCTAGTCACTAGTTAGTTTAATTAACATTGTTCAGCTAGGTGGCGCTCGGAATTGATGTCGTTTCGATTGACTTAAAGGTTTGCTAATTCAATTAAGTTAACCAACAGTTGATTTTATCAGTGCATATATTCGATGTTGTAAAACGGCCGAAATTCAGAACTGGTGGTTCGCAGCGTTCGATGCTGGAGTTACGATAACCGCATGAATAGGGAACAACACATAACATTCGAGGCAAGTTCTGACTGCAACTGGGGTAAAACCACTCGCACATCAGACATCGGCGCACTAAAGCTCACCTGCCAACGCCAGCGGTTTTAACCTTGCAATGGGGAAATGCAGCTGAATGCATTGGTAGTATCATGAATCACCATTGGTGACTTATCCGTTGAACGTTCCTTAAGCTTCATCCGTTGGCTTTCTTTATATTTAGCTTCATAAAACTGTTTTGTCGTAACACTTTGAGGTACAACATTCAGCAGTAACCGAAATAGCTAAGAAACGTAATCATGGCGGAGAAACTATTTCTCCGTGATAAAGGGCGCTCGGCACATGGAAGCCAACTTTGGGCACCCGGATCGGACATCTGAAAAGGGATAGGCTAAAGTGCTTTAGCGTAAAAATTGAGTTTCTAATTTTGCTACGTTGAGATAAACTTTACAAATTTATATAGTGGGTTGGTATTGTGGAAGCATAAACGGTGTTAGAAAAAAGTAAGTTTTCATAATTTCAGTCGCTAAAATAGGCAAATAAATACGTAGCAGATATATAGAATTTAAGACTTATCCGGTGCAATCAGGAAATCGTGGATGTCGCCACATTGGGGCCAAAAGATTTTAGAAAGGGAATCAGGTTTATATATCTGAGAATGTTTCTCAAAGCGAGAACCTAGTAAAGTAATGCATACACCTTTAATTCTGTTCGGGCAATAGAGCTTTCTATATAAGAAATACCCTGCTTTTGAATGTCTCAGTGAATAACCCGAGCAATATTTTGAATGTTAGATGGTCAATGATTATTTCTCCGACTACGAGTCGAAAATTTTTATGTACAATCTGGCTACTCCATTCACTGGAAATTTTGCTAAGGGGTATGAACCGAGTTCCCCTGGTGCGACACTGTAGTGCGCCGGATTTTGCCAAAGAAGCCCGAACTCGGATGCGAAATATGCAAATTTGCAAAATTTAATATTTTTCAAGAAAACACTAAAATTGTTAATAAATGGCCTCAAAAATGGCGCCAAAATGTCAACAACAA
>JASANE010006782.1:0-22566 GCA_030248225.1 Trileptium ribeirensis
CTATGTACGTTCTTCGTTCAGTTGCATATACTCGCAAGAAAATAAACTATATTTTCGTTTGATTGAAATGCTGCATAAATCAAGTTACGATGAAGGCGATGAGCTGCTTCATCGCATTGTGCCGCGCGAAACAGACTCATCGCAAATGACGTCCTTTCCCCATCTCACTTTCAAACAACGCATGAAAATAAACTATATTTCGGTTTCGATTGAAATGCTGCATAAATCAAGTTACACTGAAGGCAATAAGCTGTAGTACTCATTGTACAACGAAACAGCTCATCGCAAATGACGTCCTTTCCTCATCTTACTATTCAAACAACGCATGAAAATAAACTATATTTTAGTTTCGATTAAAACCTGCGTGCGAAATCAAGTTACCTGAAGGCAATAAGCTGTAGTACTCCTTGTACCACGAAACGACTGAGTCGCAAAGGACGCCCTTTCCCATCTCACTATTCGGACGACGCATGAAAATACAACTATATTTCGGTTTCGATTGAAATGCTCACTAAATCCCCCAAGTTACACTGAAGGCAATAAGCTGTAGTACTCATTGTACCACGAAACAACTCAAGATAGCAATTGACGTCCTTTCCCCATCACTATTCAAACAACGCATGGAAATAAACTATATTTCGTTCGATTGAAATGCTGCATAAATCAAGTTACGCTGAAGGCAATCAGCTGCTGGTGCGCATTGTACCACGAACAACTGAGTGCGCAAAATAACGTACTTTCCCCATCTCACTTCCAACAACGCATGAAAATAAACTATATTTCGGTTTCGATTGAAATGCAGCATAAATAAAGTTACACTGAAGGCAATAAGCTGTAGTCTTCATTGTACCACGAAACAACTCGAGATCGCAATTGACGTCCTTTCCCCATCTCACTATTCAAACAACGCATGAAAATAAACTATATTTAACGATTGAAATGCTGCATCAATCAAGTTACGCTTAAGGCAATAAGCTGCTAGTGCGCATTGTGCCACAAAAACAACTCAAGATCGCAAGTGACATCCTTTCCCATCACCTATTCAAACAACGCATGGAAATAAACTATTTCGGTTTCGATTGAAATGCAGCATAAATTAAGTTACACTGAAGGCAATAAGCTGTTAGTACTCATTGCGCCACGAAGCAACTGAGATCGCAAATGACGTCCTTTCCTCATCTCACTAGTCAAACAACGCATGAAAATCAACTCTGTTTCGGTTTCGATTGAAATGCTGCATAATAATTACACTAAAGGCGATAAGCTGTAGTACTCATTGTCCCACGAAACAACTGAGATCGCAAAGGACGCCCTGTCCTCATCTCACTCTTCAAACAACGCCTGAAAATAAACTATATTTCAGTTTCGATTGAAATGCTGCATAAATCAAGTTACACTGAAGGCAATAAGCTGTAGTGGCTCATCGTGCCACGAAACAACTGAGATCGCAAAGGACGCCCTTTCCTTAGTCTCAATTCCAACAACGCATGGAAATAAACTATATTTCGGTTTCGATCGAAATGCTGCATAAATCAAGTTACGCTAAAGGCGATACGCTGCTAGTGCTCATTGTGCCACGAAACAACTAAAATCGCCAATTGACGTCCTTTCCCCATCTCACTATTCAAACAACGCATGGAAATATAACGATATTTCGGTTTGGATTGAAATGCAGCATAAATCAAGTTACACTGAAAGCAATGAGCTGTTCATACTCATCGCACCACGAAACAACTGAGATCGCAAATGACGTCCCTTCCCATCTCACTCAAACAACGCATGAAAATAAACTATATTTCGGTTTCGATTGAAATGCTGCATAATAAGATTACACTGAGGGCGATAAGCTGTAGTACTCATTGTACTCACAAAGAACTCGCAAAGAACGCCCTTTCCCAGCCTCACTTATTCAAACAACGCATGAAAATAAACTATATTTCGGTTTATTTTAAATGCTGCATAAGTAAGTTACCTGAAAGCGATAAACTGTAGTCATTGTACCACGAAAACAACTGAGATCGCAATTGACGTCCTTTCCCCATCTCACTATTCAAACAACGCACGGAAATAAACTATATTTCGGGTTCTATTGAAATGCTGCATAAATCAAGTTACGCTGAAGGCAATGAGCTGCTAGTGCGCATTGTTCCACCAAACAACTGAGATCGCAAATGACGTCCTTTCCCCATCTCAATTCCAACAACGCATGAAAATAAACTATATTTCGGTTTCGATTGAAATGCTGCATAAATCAAGTTACACTGAAGGCAATAAGCTGTAGTACTCATTGTACCACGAAACAACTAAGATCGCAAATGACGTCCTTTCCTCATCTTACTATTCAAACAACGCATGAAAATAAACTATATTTCGGTTTCGATTGAAATGCTGCATAAATCAAGTTACACTGAAGGCAATAAGCTGAAGTACTCATTGTACCACGAAACAACTGAGAACTCAAAGGACGACCTTTCCCCAACTCACAATTCAAACAACGCATGAAAATAAACTATATTTCGGTTTTCGATTGAAATGCTGCATAAATCAAGTTACACTGAAGGCAATAAGCTGTAGTACTCATTGTACCACGAAACAACTGAGATCGCAATTGACGTCCTTTCCCCATCTCACTATTCAAACAACGCATGGAAATAAACTATATTTCGGTTTCGATTGAAATGCTGCATAAATCAAGTTACGCTGAAGGCAATCAGCTGCTAGTGCGCATTGTGCCACGAAACAACTGAGATCGCAAATGACGTCCTTTCCCCATCTCACTTCCAACAACGCATGAAAATAAACTATATTTCGGTTTCGATTGAAATGCTGCATAAATCAAGTTACACTGAAGGCAATAAGCTGTAGTACTCATTGTACCACGAAACAACTGAGATCGCAATTGACGTCCTTTCCCCATCTCACTATTCAAACAACGCATGAAAATAAACTATATTTCGGTTTGGATTGAAATGCTGCATAAATCAAGTTACGCTTAAGGCAATAAGCTGCTAGTGCGCATTGTGCCACGAAACAACTGAGATCGCAAGTGACGTCCTTTCCCCATCTCACTATTCAAACAACGCATGGAAATAAACTATTTCGGTTTCGATTGAAATGCAGCATAAATTAAGTTACACTGAAGGCAATAAGCTGTTAGTACTCATTGCGCCACGAAGCAACTGAGATCGCAAATGACGTCCTTTCCCCATCTCACTTCAAACAACGCATGAAAATAAACTATATTTCGGTTTCGATTGAAATGCTGCATAAATCAAGTTACACTGAAGGCAATAAGCTGTAGTACTCATTGTACCACGAAACAACTGAGATCGCAAAGGACGCCCTTTCCTCATCTCACTATTCAAACAACGCATGAAAATAAACTATATTTCGGTTTCGATTGAAATGCTGCATAAATCAAGTTACACTGAAAGCAATAAACTGTAGTACTCATTGTACCACGAAACAACTGAGATCGCAATTGACGTCCTTTGCCCATCTCACTATTCAAACAACGCAAGAAAATAAACTATATTTCGGTTTCGATTGAAATGCTGCATAAATCAAGTTACGATGAAGGCAATGAGCTGCTAGTGCGCATTGTGCCACGAAACAACTGAGATCGCAAATGACGTCCTTTCCCCATCTCACTTCAAACAACGCATGAAAATAAACTATATTTCGGTTTCGATTGAAATGCTGCATAAATCAAGTTACACTGAAGGCAATAAGCTGTAGTACTCATTGTACCACGAAACAGCTGAGATCGCAAATGACGTCCTTTCCTCATCTTACTATTCAAACAACGCATGAAAATAAACTATATTTCGGTTTCGATTGAAATGCTGCATAAATCAAGTTACACTGAAGGCAATAAGCTGTAGTACTCATTGTACCACGAAACAACTGAGATCGCAAAGGACGCCCTTTCCCCATCTCACTATTCAAACAACGCATGAAAATAAACTATATTTGGGTTTCGATTGAAATGCTGCATAAATCAAGTTACACTGAAGGCAATAAGCTGTAGTACTCATTGTACCACGAAACAACTGAGATCGCAATTGACGTCCTTTCCCCATCTCACTATTCAAACAACGCATGGAAATAAACTATATTTCGGTTTCGATTGAAATGCTGCATAAATCAAGTTACGCTGAAGGCAATCAGCTGCTAGTGCGCATTGTGCCACGAAACAACTGAGATCGCAAATGACGTCCTTTCCCCATCTCACTTCCAACAACGCATGAAAATAAACTATATTTCGGTTTCGATTGAAATGCTGCATAAATCAAGCTACACTGAAGGCAATAAGCTGTAGTACTCATTGTACCACGAAACAACTGAGATCGCAATTGACGTCCTTTCCCCATCTCACTATTCAAACAACGCATGAAAATAAACTATATTTCGGTTTGGATTGAAATGCTGCATAAATCAAGTTACGCTTAAGGCAATAAGCTGCTAGTGCGCATTGTGCCACGAAACAACTGAGATCGCAAGTGACGTCCTTTCCCCATCTCACTATTCAAACAACGCATGAAAATAAACTATATTTCGGTTTCGATTGAAATGCTGCATAAATCAAGTTACACTGAAGGCAATAAGCTGCTAGTGCGCATTGTGCCACGAAACAACTGAGATCGCAAATGACGTCCTTTCCCCATCTCACTTCCAACAACGCATGGAAATAAACTATATTTCGGTTTCGATTGAAATGCTGCATAAATCAAGTTACACTGAAGGCAATAAGCTGCTAGTGCTCATTGTGCCACGAATCAACTGTGATCGCAAATGACGTCCTTTCCCCATCTCACTATTCAAACAACGCATGAAAATAAACTATATTTCGGTTTCGATTGAAATGCTGCATAAATCAAGTTACACTGAAGGCAATAAGCTGCTAGTGCGCATTGTGCCACGAAACAACTGAGATCGCAAATGACGTCCTTTCCCCATCTCACTTCCAACAACGCATGGAAATAAACTACATTTCGGTTTCGATTGAAATGCTGCATAAATCAAGTTACGCTGGAGGCAATAAGCTGTAGTACTCATTGTACCACGAAACAACTGAGATCGCAAAGGACGCCCTTTCCCCATCTCACTATTCAAACAACGCATGGAAATAAACTATATTTCGGTTTCGATTGAAATGCTGCATAAATCAAGTTACGCTGAAGGCAATAAGCTGCTAGTGCGCATTGTGCCACGAAACAACTGAGATCGCAAATGACGTCCTTTCCCCATCTCACTTGGAAATAAACTATATTTCGGTTTCGATTGAAATGCTGCATAAATCAAGTTACACTGAAGGCAATAAGCTGCTAGTGCTCATTGTGCCACGAAACAACTAAGATCGCAAATGACGTCCTTTCCCCATCTCACTATTCAAACAACGCATGGAAATAAACTATTTCGGTTTCGATTGAAATGCTGCATAAATCAAGTTACACTGAAGGCAATAAGCTGCTAGTACTCATTGTGCCACGAAACAACTGAGATCGCAAATGACGTCCTTTCCCCATCTCACTTCAAACAACGCATGAAAATAAACTATATTTCGGTTTCGATTGAAATGCTGCATAAATCAAGTTACGCTGAAGGCAATAAGCTTCTAGTGCGCATTGTGCCACGAAACAACTGAGATCGCAAATGACGTCCTTTCCCCATTTCACAACATGCGACAGTGCATTCTTGTTTCGACACGGAAACGGAAATCCAATACACGTTGAGCGGTCAGCAATGTTTATTGTCGAATTCACGCGTATGCGTTCTGCAGCACTCTCGTTAACCTACATTAAATAGCCACTACATACCAACCCTGTGTTGCAAGGTCCGTATGTGCGTAATAAGCAGTCATTGCATCTGCTCTGACATGGTAGTGATATACTGCTATGCAGTACAAATAGCAGTGAGCGCGTTCCATTGAAATAATTACGAAACACTTGTTTTTACTATTTGTTGCTTACACAGGTGTGCTTGCATAGTAAAGTATGATTGTATGTTTTTTATAGCAAGTAGTATTTTTGACACTCTTAAATTTGTCTGTTTTTGTCATAAATATTACTTTTGCTGAGACCTGTTAATATCTTGAATTGATGTAAAAATATTGCCGGCGGTGACCTGCGAGTTCTAAATTCAACAATATACATTCAGTGTATTATATATTTGTCTGGCATAGGCGCAAAATTGTTGATTCGACCATAAAAAACGTAACTGATGATAACTTCTGTTTTTAAATTTGGCTGTATATACAAGCTGGTAGCTGCTGAGGAAAGATTATTTTGGTCTAAATGTTAGTATCAGTAGTATATATACTTCACGATAAAATTCCACAATAAAAGTATTATGTTAATGCGAAACTCGCTCGCTACCTTTGTTCTGCAATTTATTCGGGGACGAGAAAATGACTATATATGTTTACCAGACATGATTTTTAAAGAACTGGGTCAGATATCGACTATAGATATATGCCAGACTTCGTTTTTAAAGAATTGGGCAGGGAGCTATTAGATGTTTGCCAAACGCGATTTTAAAGAATTCTGGAAGGGAGCGAGTATAGATGTTTGCCAGACGTGATTTTTATAGAATTGGAATTGGGGCAGGGAACGACTAGATGTTTGCCAAACGCGATTTTAAAGAATTCTGGAAGGGAGCGAGTATAGATGTTTGCCAGACGTGATTTTTATAGAATTGGAATTGGGGCAGGGAACGACTAGATGTTTGCCATACGTGATTTTTAAAGGATTGGGGAAGGGAGCGACTATAATTGTTAGTTAGACGTGATTTTTTAAAGAATTGGGATTGGGAGCGGCTAGATGTTTGCCAGACGTGATTTTTAATGAATCAGGGAAGGGAGCGACAATAGGTTGCTAGACGTGATTTTTAAACAGTTGGAGCAGGGAGCGACTGTAGATATATTTGCAGAAGTGAATTTTATAAGAATGGAGCATGGAGCTACTATAGTTGTTTGTCAGACGTGATTTCTAAAGAATTCGGGCAGGGACCGATTACAGATGTTTGCCAGATGTCATTTTTAAAAATTGGGGCAGAGAGCAACTAGATGTTTGCGGGGAAGGGTCAATATAGATGTTTGCCAGACTTCATTTTTAAAGAATTGGGGCAGGGAGCTGCTATAGATGTTTGCCAAACGTGATTTTAAAGAATTTGGGTAGGGAGCGAGTATAGATGTTTGCCAGACGTGATTTTTAAAGAATTGGGGAGGGAGCGACTACATGTTTGCCAGACGTAATTTTTAAAGAGTTAGGGCAGAGAGCAACTACTATAGGTGTTTGCCAGACGTAATTTTTAAAGAATTGGGGAAGGGAGCAACTATAGATGTTTGCCATACATGATTTTTAAATGATTGAGGCAGGAAGCGACTATAGATATTCTTTGCAGACGTGAATTTTATAAGAATTGGGGCATGGAGCTACTATAGTTGTTTGCCAGACGTGATTTTTAAGGAATTCGGGCAGGGAGCGATTACAGATGTTTGCCAGATGTCATTTTTAAAAAAAATTGGGGCAGGGAGCAACTAGATGTTTGCAGTGAAGGACCACTATAGATGTTTGCCTGTCGTCATTTTTAAAGAATTCGGGCAGGAAGCGACTATAGATGTTTGCCAGATGTATTTTTAAAGAATTGGGGCATGGAGCTACTATAGTTGTTTACCAGACTTGATTTTTTAAGAATTCTGGCAGGGACCGATTACAGATGTTTGCCAGACGTCATTTTTAAAGAATTCGGGCAGGAAGCGATTTAATGTTTGTTAGCCGTGATTTTTAAAGAATTAGGGAAGGGAGAGACTACAGATGTTTGCCAGGTGTGATTTAATAAGAATTGTGGCAGTGAGCGACTATAGTTGTTTTCCAGACGTGATTTTTAAAGAATTGGGGCAGGGAACTACATAGATGTTTGCCAGCCGTGACTTTTAAAGAATTGTGGAAGGGAGCGACTACTGGATGTTTGCCACACGTGATTTTTAAACAATTAGTGTATGGAGCGACTATATATGTTTGCCAGCCGAGATTTTTAAAGAATTGGGGCAGGGAGCGATTAGATGTTTTCCAGCCATGATTTTTAAAGAATTTGTTCAGGGAGCCACAACTATAAATGGTTGCTAGACGTTATTTAAATTGGGAAAGGAGCGAATATAAATAGTTGTTTGCCGAACGTAATTTTTAAAGATTCGGGGAAGGAAGAGAGACTATACGTTGCCAGACTTGATTTTTAAAGAATCAGGAAGGCGAGTCCTTCCTGTTTGAATTTCTTCCACGGATCGCGATTTAAAATGCAATTGATAATCATATAAAGCCTTCAAATACAGAATCATTGTGACCTGAACTATAAAAATGCTGTGGGATGGTTGATATCTTTATATTACCGATTAGGTAAAGGTTTATCCAAATGCGATAATGTAAAATGCAATAATACCAATGAATGTAAAATCCTGTTATATCTATTTACTAAATAATGTAACTTAAAATACAGAATAATCGCGGATAACTAAAGTATCGTATGATATAATATATGCATAAATCGGTCTAGCGTTGTGAAATCTTGAAATATGTACAGATTCATTGTAATTCAAATTGGCTACACTGCTAATAATTCCGTAGATCGCTAGATATAGTCATAATCCGAATAACGTTTGTATTCATTTATGATGTAAAATCCTGTTATATTACCAAGTCAAATATATGTGTAAAATTACCAAAAATATGGTAACCAAAAACATTTAATAATTTACCGAAAGAAACATACACGTGCCGTACATTTCCGTAATATTTTCTATTTACTTGATATATATATAATGTACATAAATCGGTTACATGAATTATGTGTGCTCGGAAATGGGGACTTGTTTTCTGCTGAAATTGTACCCTCGATGAGTACAACGGTTTGGACAAGCGTCTCAAAGCTTTATAATTTTCTGATTGATTTTTCGCTATAAAAAAGTTGATGTTTAATGCTTATGTTCATGCTTTCGGTGTGCGTTATTTTCGCTGTTATCATCAAAGCTGTGCTGAATGAATTATATATCCGGGGTATAGTATTAATAATTGTTTGGGCAATATTTTTGAAAGATACTGTTTTGTAGGAAAGTTTGACTGTGCAATGCTGTCGCGTAGGTAGGTACGCATATGTTGCGTAGGTGCTACTGAGCTAAATATAATAAAATTGAATAGAAAATTCGTTTCCTGTTTCTAAAAAAATTGCAACTGTAATATATATCATTGTTTCGCTGTATATATTTCTTTATTTGGGCGTGCAATAATCTCAGACTTGTTAATTACGCCACTTCTGTTTTATGAGAACGTTTCCAAACATTATTATGGAAAGACGATATGAAATTCGTTAAATATATATTATAAATCTAAATATGAATATGGTATTCTGCTATACTAATTTTGTTATAATGAGTATGTATTGAATTTTCCGTCACGAGGTCTTTGATTTATCTAACTATGTGTTATAGTAAATCTATTAACATGATGTATTTTATTTAAACGTGGGCTGATAGACGAAACATCCCGTTTTATAGTGCTGGAGTAGGCATTACCATTGCGTTGCAAATGGCTACTCTGGCATTAACGCCGCTAGTTGTCGCAAGATGTACTATGTAGGGTTAGATATGTAAGGCCTATGTGGCGCTCATGTCTGCTAAGTCTGTATCTAAGGCTTGTAAGTGGTGTTGGTGTCGAAAACAAATTCTTTTCTTTGTTTCTTTACCTTTTTAGTCGAACGGCTGGTTGGATTCATGGGCTATTAGCCCAGTTAAAAAGGCAAGACGTCTATTATTTTTGAAAAGCTTGTGTAAAACATTTCACCGCTTATGCAATACTATGTCAAAAGCTAGACGAAGTTGTGGTTAAGTAAATATACCTTCAATGTTACCAAAATGAGCGTTTTCTATGGTGCAAATCCACGATACTAAAAAGCCCGGAATCTGCGTATTTTAGTGCATTCAAGGTCCAACGGCAAAAACGCAATTTCGCCTTATATATCACCTGAGCTTCGTAGGCACCCTGCGCACTTTAATCATTCTGTTGCAATGTTTTTGGTTTAAAATTTGCCTGTCAATGGTTTTAATTTCCTCCACTCTTGAAATATCGGGTATCTATATGATTGCATATTCACATTTCATTGTTGTCACAGGGGTGTGCGTGGGCAGAATTTTTTGAGCCCGACGGTACCAGTGTAAATGGCATGCTTGTCTACCAGCACTACAGCCGTACTCGCGGGCTTAGAAAAATTTTTCTGGCTCGCGAAGTCCACAAAGTGTAAACGTATACCGGGAGCTTTGGAAAACCACTTTTGGCTCTAAGCTATTCTGCAATGAGCTTCGTATGCCAGTGGCATCCGCCGCCCAGAGTACATGGCGAAACAAAGCAAGGCACTTTCATCTTTCACTGCCGCCCAACCAGCCATTTAAACGAAAGGTTTCGTTCTCGCTTGAGGGGAACGTGAAATTGGTCAGAGCGCCAATACAATAAATCGCTTAATTTTCGGACGGATACCCATTAGCAGAGCATTTTAGACGGCGCCCGCTAAAGGGAGCGGACCATCCACTCTTTTGAACATCGCTTAATGTAACTATATAGTCATTTTGGTGACAGCGGCTACTATTTAATATATAAAGGGAACCACGGAGTAGTTATTAAAGGCAGGAGCTAAAATGATCCACATGGTTTTCGGAATACGGCTGACTAAAAGTTTTTTATATCGCTAAAACAGACGGACCCAACAAGTGATTTCATCATTAGCACTGACTGATGCACTTTGTGGATTATGCGCGCTATGGGTATCCGCTAGCTGTGGACTCAAGATTTGACCCCGTACCTGGCCTGGGCCGTGGGTACCCGCTACCCGCGGACTCAATATTTGAGCCCATACCTGGCTTGGCCCGTGAGTACCCGCTACCCGCGGACTCAATATTTGAGCCCATACCTGGCCTGGTCCGTGGGTACCCGCTACCCGCGGGCTCAATATTTGAGCCCGTACCTGGCCTGGCCCGTGGGTACCCGCTAGCCGCGGACTCAATATTTGAGCCCGTACCTGGCCTGGCCCATGGGTACCCGCTACCCGCGGACTGAATATTTGAACCCGTACCTGGCCTGGCCCGTGAGTACCCGCGGACTCAATATTTGAGCCCATACCTGGCCTGGCCCGTGGGTACCCGCTACCCGCTGACTCAATATTTGAGCCCATACCTGGCCTGGCCCGTAGGTACCCGCTACCCGTGGACTCAATATTTGAGCCCGTACCTGACCTGGCCCGTGGATACCCGCTATCCGCGGACTCAATATTTGAGCCCGTACCTGGCCTGGCCCGTGGGTACTCACTACCCGCGGACTCAATATTTGAGCCCATACCTGGCCTGGCCCGTGGGTACCCGCTACCCGCTGACTCAATATTTGAGCCCGTACCTGGCCTGGCCCATGAGTACCCGCTACCCGCGGACTCAACATTTGAGCCCGTACCTGACCTGGCCCGTGGATACCCGCTATCCGCGGACTCAATATTTGAGCCCGTACCTGGCCTGGCCCGTGGGTACTCACTACCCGTGTACTCAATATTTGAGCCCGTACCTTACTTGGTATGTGGGTTACCGTACCCGCGCACAGCTCTGTGGTATCAAATATGTAATAACGATGACGCAGCTGCATGGCGCAACTTCCTAACACCATGCCCGCACGACCCCGGCTATCATAACCTCAAGGGCGGACCCTAAGTTTTCTTTCTTAGCCACTTTCCTTAGTCAGACCCAAGAAGTTACGGAGCTTAACAGGCCGCAGGCGCGCTTCACGGGGTGTGTTCGGACCCCGCCCGATTGGTTGCGCACGTGTCTAGTATCCTGGTATGATCGCTGAGGTGCCCCAGGGAGGTTGACACCGAAACCTGCTCACAGGCCATAATGTCAAACCAATATTCCCTGTTCTAGTCTAATGGAAGTTGTTTTATCTAGCGAGATTTAAAGTGAAAACGCGTGATATTTTAGGTTTAGCAAGGTAAATTTTGAGTTTCACTTAGTTTATTTTCGGCAGAACACTTAATCCGTTGTAGCCATATGGCCCCCACAGGGTTCCGACATGCCCTGAGAGTTTAACGTCGGACTATCTATTTAGGAAGGTGGTAACTTGACTGAGTTAGTGTCGAGTGCTAAAGTTTTCCTAATAACTTTCGTCTCCGATGCGAGTGCAACCATTAAACGAGTGAGTTTGACAATTACTTTTGAGGACCACTCTCGCTGCAAAATCATTACACAACTATGTCAACATTGACGGCGGACCGCTCGTGTCAGGGCTTGGGGTATTTTCGTCCGCAAGCCGTGGCACGAATGGTCGGCCCGTCCGTTGGACGTCCTTATCACGCTATGAGTTCAACAACACAGGACGCGTCAATTGATTTTCAAGAATTTATTCAAAGTTATGTGCAAAGTCAGTTAACGATGGGCATCCGGCAAGGTACACATGTAATTACAAACCACGACAATAAAATGTTACCCGTCCGAACATTCGTTCCCGTGTCTACTGCGAAAGCGAAGGGGGAGGCGTGAGCGAAGGCGTTCCCGGCAAGGCCGGACCGAAATCTATGGCCGAGAAGTTCATCGCCGGCGGCAACCGACGGCTCGGGTCATACGTTTCGGTGTGCTTCGAAGTTCGCTGTAAAATAACGCGCGGCGATACATGCAATTCGACCTACGCGGGGAAGGGAGCGGATTCGGTACAGCAACGACAGGGCATGAATCCGGGTACGGGGAAAGCATAGGCCTACAGCACAAGATACAACTCAATCGCATTAATAAAATCGAATGTGGTACAAATCCTAGCATTGTCCGAACAATACGATTACGTATGACCATCGATAAGTACAAGCTACCAAGCACGGTTCAACCAACGAGTCGCCTACATCGCGGTACGAAGATAAATGCTGTCCGCGGGCATTTCCCGTCGTACAAATGCTGTCTAACGTCCCTAACAAGTCCCTTATGCATTCCGTTCCGAGGCCAGATCCTTCTCTATCCTTCCAATAGCCGTTGTCTTAGCAACTTTAGTAGTCTGACCGAGCGTTTGACGATCCCGAGTCCTTATAGTCCATAACCGGTAGGCCGGTGGCGCTGCGGTTGATTTTGGTGGCGGGGTATCCCTTGAACTATGTTGTGTCGGCAGGGGATAGAGTTTTAATTATTTTGAAGGGACGCCCCTGGTTACTATTTCGGTCGGCTAAATAGATAAGAGACACGGACAGTTGTTTTCTCTGGCGATTTCCTAAGCGACCGAGGCCGCATTTCTGACTGTTTTGACGGGTTGCCGAGCCCTTCCTACCAATGGAACTCGTTTCGCCTGGGGTGGGTTGGTACTTTTCTTTTGGGGTTGTTTTGGTTGGTTCCTTTCTTTCTTTTCTTGCTTTGTTCCCTTTTTGTTTCCTTTGTTTCCTTTGCTGTTGCTCTCGTCTTTTGTGTTCACTCTCCCTAACTTATCCTATTGCCTTAATACACTGTACGCATCGAAATTGTACAGTGTATCAACTGCACTATCGAAATTGTGCAGTTGAGTTATCACTGAAATTTTAACGAAATTTCTCAGAACTCGATAGTCGAGTGGATAAAACAGAAATACCTGCAGCGGACTTGAATCCTCCGTGCAGGATCGAAACTCAATAAGGGAAAATGAAAAGGAGAGAGGCAGAGACGACGAAAAATCAAGCAAGGGTATACATAGTACATAGCCTAACGGGCAACCAGTGATAAAATAGAAAATTGCTTAAACTCAGCGATCAAGTCGCTCCAAAACGAAAACGGGGTTTTGCACTCGCTCGGTCTGGGGTCAAAACGATTCGCGGGAGGAAGCGAATTTTTCCTTTATTAGAATAAGAGTTTTATGATTTCATTTTGAACATTAAGCACCCTAACGTGCCTTAGAAAGCGTTTATCGTAGCCGATTTTGGGTACCTAGCCATGCCGTCGATTCATTTTGGGAGCAGGTGGTGTCCTACGTCCTACCGTTAAGCATTAACCACGTGTGCTTATCGTGCTGAACGTTCGTAAACCTAATAGTCGGGCCAAGCCGATTTCGAAGTAAGCCTGGTGGGGCGATCACATAGAAAGTTTGTGTCGAGGACTCGCGAGGTCAGCAGTTGATCCTTATACAAGGCTGGTATTAACCGTCTTACTGGCGAACAAATCAAACACTGGCAAAATCGTGTAAACGCCGTATTAAAAATCGCTCCTTTCGGAGTGCCAATACCTTAGGCTCAAGCTGAGGTCCTTAGAATTTGTTTAGTCTTTTCGATGTTCCCCAAATTTTCTTAGCTCGGTTGATAAATGAAATTTTAGGGCTTTCGACAGCCCGACGGAGGCTGATCCTTCGTCCCTAACTGCAACATCAGTCCGAGCTCAAGCAGCGGCATGAGCATCGAACGGTCCACTAAGCTAGAAATTTATAAACCATAACCATAATCAGAAACAAGTAAGAAATTCCCTCTGGTTTCGTAATGAACTTTTACCGTGGTCAGCTCAGGGAAAATTCGACAGCCCTACCTCAAGAGCAATAAGTCATGTAAAAGCATGGACGAGAGGCGTCCATTTTTGATTTGTTTGCCTATGACCACGGGGAATCAGAATGACTTCGACTTTGGTGCCTACAGTTTAGTACCTTCTGTGCAATCGCTCGAGGCGCCCAAAACGGAACTCGACAGAGGAGGGTTGTCAAAGGCCATGCAAAAGTGTGACGGACTAACGCGGGTGAACAAGACGTCCTCCGACGGGCGTCCAGTCGAACTACCGAAACTAAAGTCGTACTCCAACTAAGTGAACTTCGATGGTCTGTTACATTGTGATCTGGGGAAAATAAACCCCCATGCGCCTGGTTCACTTGCCGACTTACAAGATTCGGTCCGGGACAGCAAATGCTAGTCCCCTTCCGCGAGACAGAAGATGTCTGCGCGGGTCCTCCGATCGCCGATTTCCATTCCAAACTCGAAGAACAAAAAGCACAAGAAAGCATATAAACACTACGAAACTGTACTAGAAAAACTTAAGCGTCGGAGCCGGTCAGTAGAGTCGACCGAACTCCGCGCTGCCGAAGTCGAACTGATTCCACGAGACGACGCGGCAGTCGTCGCTTCAAAATTTTCGGCTATATTGGAGTATGGCGATTTTGTCGCCATCCAATCGGCGATGGTCTTTTAACGCCCACTTTTTCGAGTTCAAACCCGGGCGCCCAATCGAAAAATTCCCCAAATTTTATTTTTGACAGCTATCGTAAACCCTGGGTCCCCTTTAGAGAGAGTCGGCTTCAATCGAAATCGCCGACATCAAATTCGAACCCTCCGCTTACTCGGAGGTCGGCCATCTGTGAGTTTTCTCCAAAGTTCTCCGATTTTACCCCATCTGTAGTCCCAAATTCTTGTCAGAAACTTGTCGAAAACTCATTACTCAGATTTATTAAACCTATTACCTAACTTAGCTTGGTCGTCATCCCCCAAATGTCCCACGAAAGCTGTTAAATCGCCCGTCAAATTTTCAAAATTTTAAATCTTTTCCCTCTGCAAAGTACTTAGAGTAAGCTGGAATATGTCTTTTCTGTGTTCTGGTCCTCATCCATCAAATTTCCCCTAGCTAACTCGCCGACTTAAAGCCAAGTCTCTGCTATTTAGCGAGTTAGCTGCCTCATCCATCGCCTAATTAAGCTTAACAAGAGTCCATCTGGGGTTAAATCTTGTCGCCCTATCCATGGATAAACGTGCAAACATTGCACGTTTATATGTCGGCTTATAAGATAAAGCCAAACATTCCTAACATTCCTAGCATTCCTAGCTGAAATTCAAATATCCCGACAGGACGTCTTCAGGCGTCCCGAAGGGGGGAACCTAAGATGGGAATGAGCTGATTTCGCGGTCATGGGTGCAGCCCATTCCTATGTATCTTTTGACCTACCGGGGGTCCCATCCAGGAACTCCCAGGGGGCACGGGAGGGCCCTAAACATGCCCCCCGTCCGTCTTAGTCCTATACGTCCAGTCCGTCCGTAAAATTTATAAATTTAAGAGAATTTTGTATGTCCTGTCCTCGGTTGTCCCGTTTTTTGTCACGTCCTTATGTACTATATATATCTATATATCTCTAAATATATACACACATACATATCTGCACGCAATACTCATGAACACATAAACACACTACACATGAGACACACAGGCGACCTGAGCGACAGAAAGGTCGCTCAAGTTCACACTAGAAACATGTAGAACCACAACAACAACAACAACAACATCATCACAACCACAACAGCACAGCGACAACAACAACAACAACGACACACACACACACACTACAGCCACAGCGACAGCAGCAACGACAACCGACAAAAAGGTCGGTTAGAGAGTGAAAAGAAAAAGGAAAAATGGCAAAGAAAGGGCGCGGGAAGGGAGTCGGGACAGGGGGTTCCCGCGGGAATTTCGAGGGGCAGGGGCGAAATTTGTTTCCAGGACGAAGAACAGGGCCGAACGATACCAAACACGAGGGGGTAGATGCAGTGGCGGGTCGGGACCCAATTTTGGGTTCCGACATATATTAGTATACGGGGTTTCAGCGGGCTTTCCCGCTCTAACGGTTGGGTGGAGCGACGTCCGCCGGGCATCGTTGAACTCGCCTTGGAAAGGCGATTCAAACGAGGGGTGTTTTCCCTGCCTTATCGGCAACGGTTAGAGGGGCACTAAAATCACAACTAATAAAGAGAGTGTCGGTAAAGGTGGGTGCACGTTTTTGGCCGTTCCGGGTTAACGAAGACCCGCCGGGCATCTTTGAAGATGTCTCGACGTGGCGAATGCGATGAGGGGTGTTTTGCCTACTTTTGGGTTGGGGTTAAATTTTCGGTTGGTCTGTACCCACTTGCAGTCGGTATGCCAAATTTGGGGGGCACTTTATCGGTCAGAACGGGCTAACGCGAAGTCGGACAAAAACCCGCCGGACATCGTTGTACTCGCCAGGAGCAGGCGAATAGAATGAGGGGTCGCATGAGCACATTTAGGGTCGGGGGTCAAATACGGTGTTGGTACAGAACAGGCGGAATTTTATGTTGAATTTCCGTGGTACGGTATAAAACAGGGAAATAAGTGATCTAGCGGCGGAATGACTGGTCGGATCGAGACCCGCGTGGCCTCGCCAGATGCCTAGATGGGTAGACTACTTGGAAACACGCATACGTTCACTCAATGGTCCGACGGTAACAAGAAAAACCAGTTGTTAGCATGGTGGTCAGGTAATTTTGGGTGTCAAACGATGCCATAAAAAGGTTTTGATACGGTGGGGCGAAAAAATAGACACACCGAGTCACGAAGGTCACGCAATACACATATATATACATAACTATATTTCCATATAGGCCTATATCAGGTCCACTCGGGACCCTGGTCACCAGCCAAACCTAGCGTAAGTATTGGCTGTTAATTGAATGTTTACCCGTTTGTCCCTAGAATATCTCAGGAAATCTTACAGCGATCTGCGACGTTGCGAGCTCGTTCGAGAGCCCTAAAAATTCTCTACCGATAAATCTGAACCGTTGGACGGTTACGGACCGATAAACAGGCCCGAGGTCCGTTATTTCCGAATAATCGGAAACTACCGTAACCCATTTGTTTAAGCTTACTTTTGTGACCATTAGGCTATAGTTCGCTTGAACCAGGTAAAGTTGATAGTCCTGGTTTCGATTACTTTCCGATCCCTTAAATTGTCAAAGGCCTCCTATTCCCGGACGGTCTAAATTTTGAAATTTCCACTAGGGAAATAGGGAGAAGCAGTCGAGTTCCGTTTAGATTCCCTATTTTGCTGCCAATTTGAGGCTCTTTCCTATTTTCTTCTAAATTTAAACCTTCACCCTAATCAAACTTCTTGAGTACCTGAGTGGGCTCGTCCGAAATGATACACAATTATGAGATATACACGTGCAATGGTACAAAATCATATCAATAACAAAAGTAGATCAATGACAAAGTAAATCAATTAAAATAGCAAAACAGTTATCGATAACCATGGCACCATGCAACCCATGAAAATCTACCTCCCTTAAACTATGCCTGGTTTCATTTGAGGTGCGTTTGAGTAATTTTCCCGTCGAAATCACGTCAGAGACACGTAACGGACCGGAACGGGCCTGTTACATCTCTTATATTTTTAAATGGAAATTTTCAGACTTAATTATTCGGGTTGGACGCAATGTTCCCTATTTAATTTCTAATGGTCAAAGTTCGTGCCTACACTGGGGTCTCCAACGGCTAGGACCCCTTCAAGAGGATTGTTGTACTACCGATTAGTAGGCTATGCTCTACTATCCATGAATTGAAGTTGGTTTAAAAATATAGTACCAGGCTCAAACTTAGCCAAATTCCAGCGAGTCCTAGGATCCTAGCGGTTTTCACATCCTAAAATAAAAGTCCTCCTCTTATATTTTTAAGGGGGCGAAAAGGACTTTGCACTACTTTTTTAAAGAATTTTCAGCATGGTTAAGGGTCACTTTATTCAATTATTTCTGCCCTGGTGCCACGGCAAAGTTATGCACACAAAACATATTACGCAACGAATACGAATACAGATAAGATAACTGATAACATAAGATATTTATACTGCGATCTGTACATCAGATAATATACATATAATATCGTTATGATACCTTGGTTTCGGGTTCACCGCAAGTGCCTTTGCCAGTTCTTTGTGGCAAAACAACGAAAAGTTCCTTCCCTAATCAATGAACACATGGCCACGTCAGAGTTTCCCTTTTATTATCTCATTCCCAACTATTGGGTGCTAGGTTTTGTTGAACCCATTTGCGGAAGTACCCGATATAGGGTTCAGCAATGTAGGGCTCCACCACTTCGTCGGTACCGGTATTAGTTTCCCACGCGCCTGATTCGGTTAGTTCGGTCGGGTAGTCTGGCATCGACGATTTCTGTAGTCTCTCGGGAAATTGTCATTTGATGTCTTGAAACATCTTGGTAAACTCGTCGTGCCACTCAACAGTATTGTCCTGTCCAATGTCCCAATGTGGAGAAGGCGGGGCAATAATTGCTCGGGCTCCATTGCTAAGAAGGTAGTCGAATGAGCATATATAACGGCGCACTCGACGCATAACCTTGCTGGGAGTATCCAGCAAACGGCCTTCATGCGGTCTCGATCGTAGGGCCGTCTTATAGCCACCAAGGATCATGATTGTCTTGGTTTGCGGCGTGGCAATACACGTTGCCAGCCGAACGAGGAATTGCATGGTGGCTCCCGGCCATGCCAGGGCGAACCACCCTTTCGACGCGGCCATGTTGACCAAAGGCGCCGCTAACGAATCGCCCAGGATCAACACTGTTGGCCAGGTGGCGACGTTATGGCGAAGGAAGGATCGTACTTCCTCCAATAGGCGACCCATAATATTGTGGCATGGTCGCGGTCGTTTGCCGAGTCTGATGTCTTCCGGCCCCAGGCCAATTCCCCAGAAGGAATCGGACCTGTTCGCCTCGAGCAACTGGGCAAATCCGGTGGCTAGTAGGGCGTCCCTGAACCGAGGAATCTTGAATTTTTTCAGCAGCACCGTCCGCATAAGGTGAGGGAGTACTGGGCGGAGGCGCTCGGTTGTTTCTGGATCCAGGAACTTTTGCTTGTTCCGGCGGGAAATGGCCTTTATGTCTCGAGCTCCCATCTTCAGGTCCGAAATGTCTTGTTTCGCCTGTTCCTCGTTGAATAAATAGGTGACGAGGAGCTGGTATCCTTGCTCCGTTGAGGCGTATTCAATGGGGTACTGGTTTATGGTTTGGCCTAACGGAGCCATGTTCGAGAGTTCCGGCCAGTGCGTGCCTTTAGACAGGAATGTTTCGATTGGAGCACCATAGTTGATGGTGTAGTGCGGCACACGAGGTTGTGGAATTTGTTCCATGTCGTTAAGTCCTTTGAATTGGTGATTCCTGCAATAGTATTCTTCGCCATTAGTGGCGGTTCTTGAGGGAGATTAGTAGCGGGAGCTCGAGCTTTCTGGGAGTATTTCTTGAGTGATTCAATCGTTACAACCGTCTCTCGCGAGGCGGTTGTAACAATTGAATCACTAAAAGCTCGAGCTCCCGCTCTGATCCCCCTCAAGAACCGCCACTAATGGCGAAAATTATCCATCACCATTCGAAGGACTTAACGACGTGGAGCGAATTGCCCACAACCTCGTGTGCCGCACTACCGCCCATCAACTATAGTGCTCCAATCGAAACTGCCTCTAAAGGGCCGCGCTCGGCCCGGGAAGCGCTGCTAGGCCGAAGGCTCACCCAGTACCCCGTGAAATACGCCTCAACGGAGCGAGGTACCAGCTCCTCGTCACCCTTATTTATTCGACGAGGAACGGCCGAACGACGTTTCGGAACCTGAAGGGGTTCGACGTGAGAGCGCTTCCGCCCGGGAACCCCTGAATCCAGGGACCCCGAGCGAGCGCCTCCGCGGTGCTCCCCTCATGCGGAGGTGCTGCTGGAATTCGAAATTTCCTCAGGGACGCCCTCCTCGCCACCGGATATGCCCAATTGCTCGAAGCCGAAGGCGTCGACTTCCTTCTGCAAGAAAGTAGGCCTGGGCCCGGAGCCGGTAACTCGCCGAACGACCACCCCGTGCCGCGAAGTTTATGGGCCGCCTATTGGAGGAGAAGGTTTGGATCCTTCCTCCGCCGACTGTGTTGATTTTGGGCGGGCTGGTTCACCGACACCCCTTGACCCGACATGGGCCGCCGGTAGTTCGCCCAGTGGCGTGGCTCCAGCAACCAGTGCAAATTTCTAGTCCCGGCTGAGCATCGCCACGCCGCAACCCCGAGGAGACGATCGTGGTGCCTGGTGGTAGAGCGGCCCTACGATGAGAACCGCATGAAGGTCGCTTGTCCCGGCGAGGTCTCGTGCGTCGAGATGCGCCCATTTTATTGTCTCGATCCCCTTCTTAGCAATAGAAAGCTCGTTCGTCGGCCCCGCCGCGTACTCCACACTGGGACGCGTGCGAACTCGGTGCTCCTCGAAAAATGGCACGACGGAATTCGCCGAATTAATGGCGAGCTCCCTGACAGGAGCTCAAAAATCGTCAATGCCCGGGCTCCCCGCCCCGAACTGGAGCCCCGAGTCCGCAGGGCGCGCTGGGACGAGCTGCGGCGCCCGCGAAGTGAGTCGTGGAGCCATATTACTGGAAATTGTATATCGGGTACTTCCGGCAAAGTGGGAAATTTCGACGATGAAGGGGAAACTCTGGGTCCCCACCATATGCTCATTGATACAGGGGAAGGAACTTTTCGTTGTTTTGCCACAAAAAGAGAACTGGCAAAGGCGCGCTGGTGAACCCGAAACCAAGGTATCATGACGAATTGTATATGTGTGTATCTGATGTACAGATCGCAGTATAAATATCTTATGTTATCAGTTATCTTATCTGTATTCGTATTCGTTGCGTAATATGTTTGTGTACAATCGTTTTTTGCCGTGGCACCAGGCAGAAATAATTGAATAAAGTGACCCCCTTTAATACGCTGAAAATTCTTTTTAAAAAAGTAGTGGATTCCGCCATTTTAAAAATATAAGAGGAGGAGACTTTTATTTTCAGGATGTTTTGAAAACCGCTAAAAAATATAGGACTCGCTGGAATTTGGCTAAGTTTTAGAGCCTGGTACTATATTTTAAACCATAATCGAATAGGAGCGTGGCGCGTTATGATGTGAGACAATATTCTTGAAAGGGGTCCTAGCCGTTGGAAGGACCCCAGTGTAGGCACAAACTGACCATTAGAAATTAAATAAACGTCTGCGTCCAACCCGAATAATTAAGTCTGAAAATTTCCGTTAAGAAAATCAAATTAAGAGATGAAACAGGCCCCCCGTCCGTGTGTTCTCTCTGAGACGTGATTTCAACGAAATCAAACACACCCTGACGTTAAGGGGCATAGTTTAAGGGAAGGATAATTTTTAATCGTTGCATGGTGCCATGGTTATATTGGATAACTGTTTTGCTATTTTTAATTGATTTACTTTTGTCAATTTGCAATACTACTTTTATTTATTGATATGATTTTTTTTTTCCGTGCATTGCGCTAAAAAGGTATTATATTCTCCATAATTGTGTATCCGTTCGGACGAGCCCCCACTCAGGTACTCAAGCAAGTTTGATTAGGGTGAAGGTTTAAATTTAGAAGAAAAATGAGAAGAAGCTACTCAAATTGGCAGCAAAATGGGATTCTAAACGGAAGTTCGACTGCTCCTCTCCTATCAAACGTGGAAATTTCAAAATTTTGAACCGTACAAAAATAGGAGGCCTTTGACAATTTAAGGGATCGGAAAGTAATCGAAACCAGGAACGTATAGTTATATAGTGTGACACTATTGGAAACAAAAAAAAAGCTGACCGTAATTCAAATGGATCCCAAAAGAATGGAGCTCTCAAAGCACAATGGATTTACAATTAAACTTGGAACATTGGAAAATAATGGGAACCTGGGGCCTGTTTATGAGATACAACCCTAAAACAAGAACTCAAATTTAATCAAATTGGAGAAACTTCAGTATCAAACTGAA
>JASANE010006783.1:0-16805 GCA_030248225.1 Trileptium ribeirensis
GTTCGCCCCAATTGCCGAGCATCTCCTCTTCCACTTCATTGTCCTCGACAGACTCTGAGATGCCTCGCCATATTAGTTGCTGCGAGTACTCTTGCGCAGTTTGGGCACGGCTTTTGTGATGCCCTGTAGACTCGGGCTGGTGCACCTCCCGCCGGCCGCACCTCGCCCCTCGGACCACCCTTGTCTTCACCCGTTGTACAGGCCCTTCGATGTCTCGCGAGGTTGGATTTGTGAACTTCTTTTCCACAACGTTCGCATTTTCGCATATTTGGATTCTCAGCAGCCGCTCCTCCACACGATTTGCGATGGTTCATCAGGTTGTTTTCGGACGCGAACGATGTATTGCATCTCGCGCAGGCGAACTGCTTTTGTTGGCTGTTGTTTACGTGGATACGTTTCTGATGTATTGCTAGCCCGGCTTTGCTCTTGCAAATTTTTCCGCAGCCTTGATATTGACATTGTAGCGGGTTGGTGTTGTTGTTCGGCGAGTTGTTATTTGCTATAGTCGTCGCCAGAGCTGCGGTTTCGTCTCCGGCGTGGTTGCCTCGTCGTCGCTCGGCCGTGGCAACCTCATCCAAATGTTTATTGATGATCGATTTCCAAGCTTTTCGGTCGGCGGCTAAACGTCCCGCGTCCGCCCAGTCGACGCCCGCTTGTTTGAGCAGGCTTTTCCAGAAAAGCAGGGTTTTTCGTTCCTTTCCGCCGACTTTTTTCTCATTTTCCAGCAGTGCCGACCATCCTAGAACGGCCGCTTTGGTCTGCCGAGTGTCGTCCATACGAAGAATGTGCCCGATTCGTTCCAGGCTTCGTTTTACTATTTTCCACCGTATGCTTTTGATCTTGAGCTGGTTCCGTATGTCTTGCATGTTGGTGTGACATCTTTGCATTTGCACGAGAGGAGGTTCGGTCTTGTTGCTCCACACCCATCTGTAGCATCGATCCGCCCAGCTTTGAAGTCGTTGGATGTCGCGTTTCTGCCATGTGCGAACGCTGCAATCAAATAACAGAGCGTTCTCGACGCACGCTTCGATGATGCTGGCTTGGACCGGTTTTGGAAGACGGGATTTCCACAACTGTCGTTTGACCTTCGCCCAAAGTCCCCCAGCGCGTTTGATTCTGTTCTTGGAGTCTGCCGTGGAATCAAGCCAGCGACCAAGCATCCGTATACCGCCCCTCTCTTGCGTGCCGAAAACCAATGATTCCTCCTTTGCGTCGTTGTTTTTCTCTTCGAACAGGCCCGTGATATGCTTCACTGCCGCGACCCCTTGATCAATTTCCGACCTCGTTCCGATCACCGTGGTATCGTCCGCGAATAAGGAGAGCGACAGTTTCACTTCGACTGCTTCGCTGTTGTATTTCTCCCAGAGTCCCGTGCCCGGGAATCGGCACCCTGGGACCCATTTCCAACTTATGCCCATTTCGACGTCGTGGGCATCCGCAGTAGATTTTCGATGGTTTTCAGCTTGGCGCGTTACAGCTTGATGGAATATGTTGAATAAGACGGGAGACGTAGGGCATCCTTCCCGGAGCCCTCGTTCGGGAAGCCAGGAGGCGCTGTCGCCGTTTTCCCCCCGGATACAATATGCCGTTGCTTCGTGGAGGTCCACCAATGTGTCCAAAAATCTGCCTTTGAGACCGTAGCGACCCAGAATTGCCCACAGTGCGGGTTTGTTGACCCGGGGGTAGGCTTTGCGGAGATCCAGGAGGCGAGCTTCGGGGTCGTTGGCGTCCATGACCTCACTACCATTTTTTGCTTGGCGTTTTTTCAGGTCGTTGATGTCTTCCTGGATTCTGACAAATATCTGAGTAGCGTCAGCCGTCGATCTTCCGGGTCGAAACCCGTTTTGATTATCATCAAGTAGACCATTTTTTTCCGCCCAGCCGCGCAATCTGCTGGCGATGATTCGGGCCAGGATGCGGCTGCCCACCGCTAGAAGGCACACCCCGCGACAATTATCTTTTACGTTTCGGTCGCCTTTTTTGAAAAGTGGGACGATTTGGCCGATCTTGAGCGAATCTTCCCACAGATGGGCCCTGTTGCAGAACATGAACGTGACCGTGTCCGCCACCACCGCCTTGATTTCGGGACAAGCATCAGCAATGTATCCCATTCGGACCCCGTCTTTGCCGGGAGCTGAGTCTTTCACTTTACCCATTTCCAGGTAGATTTCGGTGGCGCCAGGAACGGTGTTCAGTTTCTCCACGGTTGCGGCTGTCTCTTGTTCCCTCAGGTCCGTGCATTTTTCAACGACGAACCGAATTATCGCTGGGTCCACCTCATAGCGATGCGCTGAGACGGCTTCGAAATGTTTTTTGAAGTCATCGGTGGCGATTGTGGTGGTGTTGCTGCGGGTGTTTCCCTTTGTCCCGACTTTGCGTAGTACCCGGTACATATCCCCCGCGCGACCCGCCGCACTAGCTTCGGCACATTCGTTTATATTCCTCCCACCAATCTCGCTCCGCAATTTTTAGGCTCTTTTTCATTTCTCACCGAGCATTTTGTAGGGCTTGGTGGGTCTCCGCTACGTGCGCGTCCCACTGCCGGATCAGCTCGAGATTTGTGGGGCGATTGGCGAGCAATTCGTGGAGGCTGTTTGCAACAGTGTTGATGTTGCCGTGCAGTAGTTGTAGCACTTCCTCCTTGCCCCGCGTCCAGGGATTCGCAATCTTGCGTGTATTTAGACCGCAAATCTTCTCCGCCGATTCGATGAGGATATCGGACACTAATTCCCAATTTGTGCTGTGCTCATTTAGGTCGGCCCTTTTTTTGTTCGAAGCGTGCTGCCGTTTCCGCCTGGAAACGTAGTTTTGTCTCCGGATTATTTAGCTTTTCCCAGCAGATCGATTTTGTCGAGACGGCTGAGTTAGCGAACCATCGGCCGGTCCATATGCGGATTGTCAGTACAGTGGGTTTGTGATCCGATAATGATGTTTCGTTGATTGTCGATGTGCGGCGGGCGATGGTATGACGTTGATGTTGTTTCATTATGAACCCATCCAACTCATACCAACGTTTCCAGATGCGACTAAACCATGTCCCCCGGTTGCGGTGGGAGAAAAAACTGTTTACGTAGCATAGATTGTTCGCTATGCACCATGCGATTATATCTTCTCCGGCCGCGTTCGTTGGCGTGTTTAGGCCGAAGCGCCCACAAACGCCGTGAGTTTGAGAGAGTCGACCGATCTGGCTGTTATGATCACCGCCTATTATCAGAACTTCACGTTTTGGGCTTGCCGCTATGCGTTGTTCGACTTCGTGACGGTACGTGTCGAGTTCGTCCGCTCCTCTCTCCCATCGGCACGATGCACGGTCAAATTGAACGACTCCATTGGGATTCGTTTGCCTTGTATGGATCGACAAGTGACACCATCGTACAACCGGCATCGTCGAAGGTCTGGGATCAGATCGAAATGAGTGAGGAGGTCGGCGCCGATGATTGATTGCGCGACGTCGGCAACAACGAAAACCCATCGAAAAACTCGTTTGATCCCAAGGTTGAGGGTGAGCGATCGTTGACCAAATGTTTTGATGGTTGAATTGTTTGCTGCTTGTAGGAGTGGGGTTGTGGCGGATAGAAAGCGATCGTTGGGTGTGGCTTTGATCACGCTGACTTAAGCCCCGGTGTCGGCTAAGAACCGACATCCGCTGTTGCGATCCACGACGAAAAATAAACGGTTGGGCTTCGTTGCGAAAACACTTGTCGTGGCTAGTGTCCCGCGACGTCGTTTCCCGCCATCGAACACGGTTCACGGCATTTTGTTGCATCGGGGCCAAACCTCGCATGGTACCAGCATTTGCCATCGTTGCGACCTGCGGAGTGGCTGCGATTGCGCACATTGGATTGACCGGACCTAGAATTCGATCGCCATCGTCTATTGGGTGTTTAAACCTTGAGGGACGACATGGCCTTGCGGAGTTCTTGAACCTCGGCTCGCAATGCTTTGACCTCGGCGGAAAGGCCGTCGTTGACAGGACTGAGACTCGATATCGTCGGGGCTGCCCTTGTCAGCGAGAATGGCTGCGGCTTCCAGCGTTGGACTTTCCGAAGCGGCTACGACAACTTGCACCTGAGTTGGGAGGCGCTGCATGAACAATTGACGGAGGATCGAATCGTCGACCGCGGACTGATTGACCCCGAGGAGTTGTCGCATATGTCGGAGCAGTTGACTCGGCTTGCGGTCCCCCAACTCTTCTGCGTTGAGGTGTTGTTGCACGCGTCGTTGTTCGGATGCGGACAGACGTTGAACCAACGGTACACGGATGACATCGTAGGGTTTCTCGGTCGGCGGCTTGATCAGGAGATCACGGACCTCGGTTGCATGCTCAGGGGCGAGGGAACCGATCACGTAGTTGAATGTTTGTTCGGTTTTTTGGAGCGATAAGAGTCCGTTCAGTATTTTGAAGACGCAATTTTAATTAACTCGGGCAGTAATTGCTATGAATTCCCATGCACCCAGAGCTTCAACTTAGACTCTAATATTATCGACTGTGAGCGTTGTTTGTAAAGAACTTATTGTTTTTTATTTCAGTATTGCTGCTGGATTAGGAGTAATCATGATAAAACTCAGCGTTGTTGGATTTATCTGTATTTTTGGTATGTTGTTATTCAGTTTTATATCCTACTGAATTAGTTTCTTTAAAATGGTCAGGTTCTGAAATTTTTGTCGTCAGGTTTGGCCATATTCTGCATTGTCTTAGGTAATGCCCGACACAATATAAACCACTAGCTTTGGATGAAAACTGATCCATCATATAAGAGATTAATAACGAAACACAATTTCGTACATGATAATTCAAATGGTATATGGTAATGTAGCATTGATAGCTCCACAGATACTAGAATCCTTAGAAGCAACCGTGTTTGCAGTTGATGTTAATGTAGATCACGAATTATTATTGTACCTATTAACTTTTCTCATCTCATAAACTTATTTCGATTGCTGCGCAAAGCTGCTCGATAAAGCTTCATTCAATTAATTAGTCATGCCGTGGCTACAGCGTGGTTTGGTCTTTTGTTCAAACTCATCTTTATGTATCGCAAAGTTCACAATATCCGCGGAAGTACGTTGTTTAGTAATCTTCTTCGCAAGGACAAGAAACGAGGACATTGCGACGTCCTAAGCCTGCCTTCCAGGATACTATAAACGCATCAAGTATTGTGCCTATATACACCATACTGTCAAATATAAATATTCTACATACCTAAGAATTCCGGCCTGGAATAATTCACAGATTTTAGTATCCTTTCCAACATCTCGTTTCGGACTCTTTCATTTTATCTTGTTTCTATTGTGGATTCTTTGTTATCTGTGAATTTATCTGGGAATATTTGCGCTGTGCCTATATACACCATACTGTCAAATATATATTTTCTACATACCTAAGAATTCCAGCCTGGAATAATTCACAGATGTTTAGTATCCTTTCCAACATCTTGTTTCGGACTCTTTCATTTTATCTTGTTTCTGTAGTGGATTCTTTGTTATCTATGAATTTATCTGGGAATATTTGCGCTGTGCCTATATACGCCATACTGTCAAATATAAATATTCTACATACCTAAGAATTCCGGCCTGGAATAATTCACAGATGTTTAGTATCCTTTCCAACATCTTGTTTCGGACTCTTTCATTTTATCTTGTTTCTGTAGTGGATTCTTTGTTATCTGTGAATTTATCTGGGAATATTTGCGCTGTGCCTATATACACCATACTGTCAAATATAAATATTCTACATACCTAAGAATTCCGGCCTGGAATAATTCACAGAGGTTTAGTATCCTTTCCAACATCTCGTTTCGGACTCTTTCATTTTATCTTATTTCTGTTGTGGATTCTTTGTTATCTGTGAATTTATCTGGGAATATTTCTTCGTTGCACCTGAAATAGTTTAAGATCATAAAGTGTATCGTTTATAAATATACTGAAAAATTCCTCGTCATGAGGAAATATTGGTTTGATGTGATTTTGAATTTTATATCTATTATGAGAAGATGTTCACATGATGAAACGATTTTCGATAAACGAAAGATTTACATATATATTTGAATTTATATACCGAAAATGTAATAACCAGGTGTTCTCTACTAACACCGTTGAACCAAACTCTTTTTTCGCTCTGCGGGTGCACTGCTAATGCCAATTATTAAACGGCTAACTCGTTATTTTACCAGATATAATGCGACAAACGCACGCAGGTCTGTTCCAATTTTTTAGATATCTACCCGAAATTCGTGGACACATCTCGCAATATTTTAATCATACATGCTGACACTCCCGGGTAACAGGAGGTGCAGCCGCGGTCTTTGGAGGTGTAGCTGGGATCTGCAGATGGGGGCGGTCGTCTCAGGGGCAGAGGTTCTCTGGGTGGAAGTCGTCAGGGTGTAGTGATAAAAAATTGACGACCTCCCAACCCGCGTATTTTTGCCAATTTTGCTCTATTTTTGCAAATTTTTTTCGTGATGTGGGGCCTCTGGTGCAGTAGGTAGTACCCTCGGGGGAGGGGTAGACCAGGGCCTCAGGGAGAGGTATTGCCCCCTTTGAATCCCTGCTTCGGCATGCATGATTTTAATATAATGTTCCGCTTGAAATATGGTGGCGGTATGCCGGTCAACGGCTGTGCAAGGGTTTCAATTGCGCACGCACAATACAAACCTAAACATTGTAAGTCTACGGTATAACTGATTCATTTTATTGCGTTCGACCTAGAATGAATGTTGGTCTTTCTCAGTTAATGTTTGCGAGATCCAAGACAATGCCTATTGAATGGTAATAACAAATGTTTTGCACATTTTGCGTTTGTTTTATTGTGTTGTAAACATTCTATATGAAAGTAACTGAATGTCGAAAGATTTAAATGAGTTATACTTTGAGTAACTAGGCTCAGCATTTTGGTAGGCCATGTCTGTGGTAAACTTGCAATGATCTATTTATTGTTTTAGGTACAGCAACAGCAGCACAGCAGAAATACTGGGATTACTCCAACATCGGTATGTCTTCAATATTATTTATTTGTTTTAATTTGTTTCAAGTATATAACAATACTACTAGAAAACAGGATTATAGTCGTTGTGGTTTACCATAGGTAATAATAGCAACCATTAATTCTCCCCTGCTGCTGCGTAATTTTTTAGTAAACAAAACAACTGCTGCATAAATCATTATGATTTTTCGGTGGTTGAACAAACTAGAAAGACGCATGGCCTAGGATACAAAGAATGATCTAAATCGTGCTTCCAAAGGTGTAGTGGGTTTGCAACGAATTTGCTGGCTGTATTAGCGAAATACTGTTAGCTAGCTTTCTGTATTTATTATTGATATATTGGTCCGATTGATTACTGCTAAATGCTTTCTGCCCACTCTGAATTATTATTGAGACTACAGTATCTGCAGCGTTTCAAACATCTTGGCAAAACCCGAACCGCTCAAATGATCCGCAATGTAATGCTGGAACGCGTTTATTAAACATGGCCAATTGGTCTAGCGTTCTGTGCACTCCTACCTATCTAGAAGGCTGGTGATCAACTCCCCGGCGCAGAATTTGCACATGTGAAATCTTTTTTAGTTCCAAGCAGATAAATGATCCTCCTAACATATATAATCATTATGGAACTATCATGGTACTAAGAAAAGGTGATTGAGACATTGCTATGTCGTTTATTATATTGAAATGGATTGATAAACAATGAGTTTTTATGTGAAAATCGGGACTTTATATAGTTTTACATATATCTACAACTATAGGAGTAAAGATCACAATATAACAGGCTTCAGATTGAACATATGACCCCAAAAGAAATCCAACGGTCCCTGCGAAGCATCTAGTTGGAAATACTTTCGATACGGTATCTCGTCAATATTATTTGTTGGTTCGCATTGTTTCAGGTATATAACCGTACTACTGAATATGTGTCAACTAAACTAGATGCTTCGCACGGACCTTTGGGTTTTTACAATTTTGCGTTGATATGTCCAATCTGAAGTCGGTTACATTGTTATTTATTCCGATATGGGTCTGCTCTTTTACATTAGTGAACCTACATTGCTGACATATAAATTCATTGTTTATCATTTAACATCAATAAAGCAAACGACATAGCAGTCTTCCATCACCTTTTCTTAGTTCCACGCTAGTTCCAAACGTTTTAATATTTTAGGAGCATCATTTATTAGCTTGCAGCAAAGACGACTTCAAATGGGTAAATTCAAGTGCCAGCGGGAGTTGAACATATACCTTTGGGATCGCTAGAATAGGACAGCACGCTAGGCCACTCAGCCACATTTTAATAAGCGTAACATGCAATATATTACGGGTCATATTTACTGTGATTCAGGTTTTCCTAAGAGATTTGAAACACTGCAGATATTCTAGTAGTAGAATATTCTAGTAACAATTTTAGTAATTTAGAGCGGATAGAGAGTAATTAACACCAATAAACGAACCAATATGACACATAAAGCTAGCTATCCGAATTTCGCGGCTAAATCCAGCAAACCCGTTAGAAAACAACTAGGTGCTTGGAAAGATCACTTAGATCAGCCTTTATGTCCTACCCCACATGTCTTTCTAGTTTGTTCAACCAATGGAAAAATCAAAAAGATTGCTGCATCAGGTGTTTATTTTACTCAAAAGTTACTCAGCAGAATGGTAGAAATTATATTTGAAGGAATCAGCAGCGTGTATCATAATGGCCGCTGAGATAAACGAACAATACCAGTAGTTAGTGTAGAATTGATAAATTAACAGCGGGCACAGAATGGTTGCTTTTTTCATATACTAAGGTTGCACAAATGACTAAGTTCTCAAACACCTAAAACGACAAAAATCACAAATAACTGTAGATGAGTTAACCAATTTAGCTGTTTAGAGCTTACTGAATGTTTACTCAAACGATGGTATATAAGTAATTAATATCCCACTCATTTGTGAATACGGCGCTGGTAAGTTATTAACGAAAAACTATGGTTGTGAATCACTTAGATTTGTTAAGTTGTATTACTAATTGTCACTCAGACTTAATTAAATATGAAATGAATTTCTGCAAGCTGTAAATAACTAAACAGCTTAAGAGTGATCGTGGTGTTACTCAGCTACTGTTATGCGTAACGGATTTTAGTTCCATATTTATCTGTTAGTCAGTATATAAAGTTTAATCGATTACACAACACTGTTGTAATAAATGTGTCGAATTAGTGAACACATTTCTTATTGAATGCTGCAAAGTGCGAGATACATCGTCGTATAGATTAAAACTCATGGTAGAAGATTAAATATTTTGTCTTAAAATTTCGAAATGTGAAGGTCAAAATTCGATTCGCAAATTTTTTGATTGCATACTTGTTAAGATCCTGGAATTAGAAATATAATTATATTTTGAACAATAACATCTTACTGATCTATTCCTGAATTTCTAGATTCTAATTACTACATAACCAGTGCGTTGATAATAAAAATAAGTTTATATACTCACAATCATCAACAATTTGGACACATTTTCCATTATTCCACGTGGGAATGAATCGACATTTGTGTAGATCTCATTATTCTGCTGCAATACATAGTTAACTAATGCAAATATTTCCTTTCCTTGCAACAATTGGATTTGTTCAATCATTTTCGACACCTATTATTACGATGCCGAAAACATTGTATTTTGCCGCCCTTTCAGAGACACATAGCGCCGTAGCAAACCATTGCGCCGAAGGTGCACAGAAGTTTTTCACCAAAATTGGCAAAATTTGGAAGAAAATGGGCAACAATTTGGGGAAAATTAGGAAAAATTATAGAAAATTTGCAAAAATTTTGGGTAAAGTCGGCAAAAGTTGAAAGAATATTAAGAAAAATTTTAAGCCCCAAAAAAAATTTAAACTATCCTCGATACGACGTACCTCTCTCACCAAGAAGGTCAATGGCCTCCCCATCAACCACCCCCTCCCCGAAGCACCGGCTGTCACCCTGGGACCTGAGACCTCATGTAAGTGTGGATTAATAGTTTAGATGAATAAATCTACTGGATTTTATTTTATTGTTATGTCGCTTTATGCGATAATTCTAGTAACTCGAAAGCATTGAATTTTACCATACTGCTGCTGATATTACGATAGGTTGCGTATGATACCTGCTTACAACAATTTTGCAGGTTTGATAATTCATATGTCTAAAATCAATGCACCCAAATGACAGACTCATAGTAAAGTGTTTTGCGGTCGTCGACGGCGTAGTTCCAAATGCACTGACTGATATTGTGTGAAATGAAATTTTAGAAGGACCTCGCAGATGGGCGCATAACTTTCCTTTGTGCGCAGGAAAGGAGCAATCGCCCATCGAAATAGAAACAAAAACTGCTATCACGGATACAGATATGGGCATATTAAGCTTCTTCTATCCCAAGGCGGGACCGGGAACGTACACATTGTCGCAGAAATGGCTAACTCGTAAGTTTTCGTCTCAGGATTTATATTTCATTTTATACCTTTTATACCGCTGAAGGCGACGGATCCAGGCATTATTGGTATACTGGAGTCATGTAAACAATAAATAACTTCACTGTATATATAGCCAAACCGACAGCCAAATAAGTCATTGAAAATTGTCAATTGTGACTTTACTGTCGCAATTCCGTCTTCCCAATCCTTTCTGTTTGCATCATTCACACAATCCCCTGGATCTGTTGGTGAACGGGAATACCGTGATTGGCATATATTTGGGGCAAAATTTTAGTTATATTTCAATGAGTTTCCTTATATTGTATTTTATTTTCGCAAGGCAAAGAAAATTTTGACAAACAACAGATACAATGTTAATGTTGGCGAATATAAAATGCAGGTTCATTTTATTTGCCAAAAATAGTCAATTTAAACACACTGTGATTATTTTGGCATTGTTAAACTCCAACCATCAAATCTATTTACCAAAATCGTCATTCGGTTTCGTATTGCTGACAAATGTACAAATGTTTTCCTTGCTTTGTTAATGTTGGCGAATATAAAATTCAGGGTCATTTTATTTGCCAAAAACAGTCAATTTAAACACACTGTGATTATTTTGGCATTGTTAAACTCCAACCGTCAAATCTATTTTCCAAAATCGTCATTCGGTTTCGTATTGCTGACAACTGTACAAATCTTTTCCTTGCTTTGTTAATGTTGGCGAATATAAAATTCAGGGTCATTTTATTTGCCAAAAATAGTCAATTTAAACACACTGTGACTATTTTGGCATTGTTAAACTCCAACCATCAAATCTATTTACCAAAATCGTCATTCCGTTTCGTATTGTTGACAAATGTACAAATCTTTTCCTTGCTTTGTTGATGTTGGCGAATATAAAATTCAGGGCCATTTATTTGCCAAAAATAGTCTATTTAAACACACTGTGATTATTTTGGCATAGTTAAACTCCAACCGTCAACTCTACCAAAATCGTCATTCGGTTTCGTATTGCTGACAAATGTACAAATCTTTTCCTTGCTGACGTAGAGTTTTGACCGCTTTTTTAAATGTTTTTACATATAACTTTTTTGACAGCTTGAGATGTGGTAATGGTTTTTGCAGTTGAAAGATAACAGGTTCAGATGAAAACTTGCACCAAATAAGCTGAAGCTACTTTCAGATATTTTTAGCAAAAATGATTTTTTATTATCCGAACCACTACCATAAAAATCTTAAGCATAGACCCATGCTTAAATAAACCACAGGCCATCCGTTTTATAAATGGTAGTTTTGAGAATCAGTTTAAACATTAGAACGCTGATTAGCATTAGGTTGTGCTGCCAATTTCATATAGGTGACTTTGGAAACAAAAAATTGCAGGTCACAGACGAAAGTCTGGCAAAAAAAGAGCTACGCTATGTGATTACTAGGAAGGACATCTTCAGCAGTGAAAAGTTTAATAAACGTTTCTCCGGAGCATAGTATTGTATTCAGTCCGTGATCATGACGAATGCAACAGACATTCTTAATTTTATATCTCACTTCTCTATGCACAGATAGGGAAAAATTGTCCAGTCACTAACAGCAAATGTACACAGATATCAATATGTTCTAAATTAAAGATCGGATTTAAAATACGCTCTTGTAACTAGTGAAGCTCGTTTGCGAGCCAGAATTCGAGTGGTGAGAACAATCCCCCGAAGTCTGGTGTAGAAAGCATACACAAACAAAGCCTACACACAGTACGCAGGTACAGCATTATATAAACCGTGAATGATGAGTCATAGTTACACCCGCCTCTTTTGATATCCAACGTGTGCAGTAGACAAAACATCATACAACGAGTACAAAGACAATCAACTAACAATTTAATAATTCAATAAAGCCCTAAATTGACCGTGAAAAAAACGTTAAAGAATTCAAACCGACACTTGACAAAAATCTAATTTTTCATACCAAGTATGAAGCAGAAGTGTGAAAAATATTTGCCAGACAATTTTTTGACACTCGCAATGAGATTGTTGGCCCAGAAATCTCCATATCCGACACTAAAACCAACAATAAGCACACATTTAGGTGCATTTCCCACGACTTTTCACCAAATATGAAATTTGGCGCCAACTATAAGCTTATAGACTCCAGATTGGGAAGTAGTTGAAAAACTTGTTATATATCATTTGAAAACCCTGGGAAAGTTACATGGAATAGGCCTATTAGTTTGCGGATTTATTTGAGAGTTGATTTATTTGAGTTTCCGTTTATTTATTGAGAAAAGTCGCAAAAACTGGAGGGGTTGCCGAAAAATGGGCCAAAATACCGTCATTTTGCCGCATAACTTTTCCCATGGGAAAAAATTCAAAAATCGGGCTCCGTCGCTACACCTTAATCGACCATTGCGGTTCGAATGAGCTATCTTGCAACAAAATCCGCCCAACCGTTATCGAGAAATTGCGACAGTTCTTTTGCAAATTAATACTCGCTAAAAGCAACTTATTAAAGTGCGCCTAGATCTTCTTTGGGCAGTCGAGGTTGGTCAAGCGCTGTGACTGATTAGGTACGCACATCAAAAATTATGACGAAACAATATGAAAAATCTGCGCTTTGATTCAATGTAGAATTGCGTTAGACTAATCTTATATGTTCAGCGACATTTTGCGATTCGTATAAAAGGATTACGCAATCAAACACTGAAAGTACATATTATGTCAAGGCTTCCTGCTTCGAACAAATTATACCGTGTTTTTTATTCGACAGTTGGTCGAAATTTGACAGTTGTCCCACATTTCAATGCAGATGAGTTGCGTTTGACCCTTGTGGAATATCGAAACATATTGTTGTTGATTCGTCAGACTCCAGCCTTCAAATTTTTTAATAATACACCGAATGTTAAATAAGAATACAGGGTTTGCTTAATGCTATGGCATACCTACAGAAGCAGGAGTTTAGAAGTGGTACCCCCTAAGGCACCCCTCCCACAGGGCCCTGGTTTACCTCCCTTCAGTATACCACTTGCCCCTGGTGTGGTCCACATTGCTCTACCATCCCCTGTTTCCGCCCTCCGCGTGCCCAAGGCGCGCAAAAAGTTTAGCAAAAATTGGCAATTATAAGTTGAAAGTTCGCAAAAATTGGGGTGAAATTGACAGCAATGAAGGAAGTCCTTGGTGCGGGAGCGGTTGAGAGGGAAAGAGGGGATGGTAGAGCAATGTGGACCACACCGGGCCAAGTGGTATACTGAAGGGAGGTAAACCCGGGGCCCTGTGGGAGGGTGCCTTAGGGTACCACTTTTCTAAACTATGCTTCTGTAGGTATGCATAGCATTAAGCAAACCCCTTTATATTCTTATTTAACATTCGGTGTATTAAAAAATTTGAAGGCTGGAGTCTGACGAATCAACAACAATATGTTTTGCGATATTCCACAAGGTCAAACGCAAACTCATCTGCATTGAAATGTGGGAAAGACAACTGTCAAATTTCGACCAACTGTCGAATAAAAAAACACGGTATAATTTGTTCGAAGCAGCCTTGACGTAATATGTACTTTCCGTGTTTGATTGCGTAATCCTTTTATACGAATCGCAAAATGTCGCTGAGCGTATAAGATTCACTAACGCAATTCTACATTGAATCAAAGCGCAGATTTTTCATATTGTTTCGTCATAATTTTTGATGTGCGTACCTAATACGTCACAGCGCTTAACCAACCTCAACTGCCCAAAGAAGATCTAGGCCACACTTTTTAATAAGTTGCTTTTAGCGAGTATTAATTTGCAAAAGAACTGTCGCAATTTCTTAATAGCGGTTGGGCGGTTTTTGATTCAAGATAGGTCGTTCGAAACGCAATGGTAGATTGAGGGGGGGCGACGGACCCGATTTTTGAATTTTTTTATCATGGGAAAAGTTACCTGGCGCAAAATGGACGCTATTTTGGCCCATTTTTTGGGCACCCCTCCAGTTTTTGGACTTTTCTCAATAAGTAAACGGAAACTCAAATGAATCACTCTCAAACTAAATCGCAAACTAATAGCGTATTCCATGTAGCTTTACCAGGGCTTTCCAATGATATATAACAAGTTTTCAACTACTTCCCCAATCTGGAGTCTATAAGCTTATAGTTGGCGCCAAATTTCATATTTGTTGAAAAGTCGTGGGAAATGCACCTAAATGTGGTGTTTGTTGGTTTTAGTGTCTTATATGGGGTTTTCTGGGCCAACAAGCTCATTCGAGATGTCAAAAATATTGTGTGGCAAATATTTTTTCACACTTCTGCTTCATACTTGGTATGAAAATTCAGATTTTTGTAGAGGTGTCGGTTTGAATTCTTTAACGTTCTTTTCACGGTCAATTTAGGGTTTTATTGAATTATTAAATGTTAAGTTAGTTGTCTTTTGTACTCGTTGTATGATGTTTTGTCTACTGCATACGTTGGATATCAAAAGAGGCGGGCGTAACTATGACTCATCACTCACGGTTTATATAATGCTGCACCTGCGTACTGTGTGTCAGGCTTTATTTGTGTATGCTTTCTGCACCAGACTTCGGGGGATTGTTCTCGCCGCACTCAATTGGCTGGCAAGCGAGCTTCAGCTAGTATTAGAGCGTATTTTGATCCGAATCTAATTTCAAACGTGTAGATATCTGTGTACATTTGCTGTTAGTGACTGGACAATTTTTCCCTATCTGTGCATAGAGAAGTCTGATCTGAAATTAAGAATTTATGTTGCCGTCGTCATGATCAGCAAAATTGAGAAAATCGCCCTACTGCTCCGGAGAAAACGTTTCCTAAACTTTTCACTTTTTTTATTGTCTATCAAAGTAATCACATAGCGTAGCTCTTTTTTGCCAGACTTTCGTCTGTGACCTGCAATTTTTTTTGTTTCCAAAGTCACCTATATGAAATTGGCAGTAATGCTAATCAGCGTTCTAATGTTTAAACTGATTCTCAAAATTTACTTTACCATTTATAAAACGGATGGCCTGCTGGTTTATTTAAGCATGGGTCTATGCTTAAGATTTTTATGGTAGTGGTTTCAGAATAAAAATCAGTTTTTTGCTACAAAAAATATCTGAAAGTAGCTTCAGCTTACTTGGTGCAAGTTTTCATCTGAACCTGTATTTTTCAACTGAAAAATTCATTACCACATCTCAAGCTGTCAAAAAAACTATATGTAAAACATGAGAAGCGGTAGAAAATTCTACGCATCACAAGGAAAAAGATTTGTACATTTGTCAGCAATACGAAGTTCAAATAACGATTTTGGTAGAGTTGACGGTTCGATTTTAACTTTGTGCCAAAAAAATGCACAAGTGTTGAGAAATGGGGACTCTTTTTTGTGAGATCAAAATGGCCCTAAACATATATTCGCCAACATCAACAAACAAGGAAAAGATTTGCACTACATTTGTCAACAATACGAAACGGAATGACGATTTTGGTAAATAGATTTGATGGTTGGAGTTTAACAATCCAAAATCGTCGCCACGTGTCTTTAAATTGACTATTTTTGGCAAAATGAGAATGACCCTGAATTTTATATTCGCCAACATTAACAAAGCAGAGGAAAAGATTTGTACGGTCTCAGCAATACGAAAGTTGGATGACGATTTTGGAAAATCAGATTTAAGGCGGTTCGATTTTTAACAATGGCCAGTGTGTTTAAATTGACTGTTTTTGGCAAATAAAATGACCCAAAAAAATTTATATTCGCAACATTAACAAAGCAAGGAAAACGTTTGCACATTTGTCAGCAATACAAAAGTTCAAATGGCTTGGTCAAAATGATTTGATGGTTGCGAAGTTTAACAATGCCCAAAATCATCAGCAGTGTGTTTAAATTGACTATTTTTGGCAAATAAAGTGAAACCTACAATTTTGCCCATATTCGCCAACATAACATTGTATCTGTCTTTTGTCAAAATTTTCTTTGCCTTGCGAAAATGAAAAATACAAATTGTGAGAAACTGCAATTTGAAATACGGTTTTTTTGAATTTTGCCCAATATATGCCAATCACGGTATTCCCGTTCGGCCGACGGGTGCAGGGGATTGTGTGAATGATGGAGGCGCGGAGAAGGGATTGGGAAGACGGAATTGCGACAGTAAAGTCGGCAATTGACAATTTTCAAATGACTTACTTTTGGCTGTCGGGTTTGGGCTGTACTGTACAGTGAAGTTATTTATTGTTTACATGACTCCAGTATACCAATAATGCCTCGATATTCAGCATTATAAACATATAAAATGAAATATGATGCAAAAAAAAACGAAAAACTTACGAGTTCCGCATTTTCTGCCGACAATGTGTACGTTCCCGGTCCTTTCGGACTGAAAGAAGCTAGATCCCCACTATATATATTATAAGTAATAGCAGTTTTT
>JASANE010006784.1:0-25625 GCA_030248225.1 Trileptium ribeirensis
CAAGTTACATTAATCCCTGGTTTTGTCAGTGGCCCGCATTCCGGATGACTTCCGGATCATGATTAATAGCTTCTGGGTTACTTCCACATTCCAGGGAAATTCCGCATTCCACACATTCCAGGGAACTTCCGCATTACCCTGAGATTTGTTTACATATGGGTAATTGGGATTTGTTTACTTCCGGGAAAAATCTGGGATTTGTTTACTTCCGGATTTGTTCACTTCCGGTAACAATCTGGGATTTGTTTACTTCCGGATTTGTTTACTTCCGGTAACAATCTGGGATTTGTTTACTTCCGGATTTGTTCACTTCCGGTAACAATCTGGGATTTGTTTATTTCCGGATTTGTTTACTTCCGGTAACAATCTGGGATTTGTTTACTTCCGGATTTGTTCACTTCCGGTAACAATCTGGGATTTGTTTACTTCCGGATTTGTTTACTTCCGGTAACAATCTGGGATTTGTTTACTTCCGGTTCAAATGATTAATTACCCATGATCAATTACCTTAAAATTATGATTAATTACCCTAAAATTATGATTAATTACCATGATTAATTACCTTAAAATTATGATTAATTACCCTAAAATTATGATTAATTACCCTAAAATTATGATTAATTACCCTAAAATTATGATTAATTATTTCCGCATTCCAGTGATCGTGACCTTTCCAACTTCCAATATATGATTAATGACTCCTGGATTATGATTAATGGGCTTCCGGGTCATGATTAATTACTGTAGGGTCATTATTAATGATCTCCCTCAGGGAGGGGGAGGGGCAAAACCGGCATTTTTCATCTACTAATTAGATACGACCTAGAACTATTCGCATCAATGCATGAGAAATCTTAAGGTGCGCCGCTTACTACTTCTTCTATCATTACCGACATGTTCAATGTGCTAACCATCAGTCAGCTAGAGAATATAAAATCGGTGTTCTGACAACGCATCCAAAATATTAAGGAGCAAAATATTGGCCTATTAACGATTAGTTCTAAAACATTATGTAACCCGTTGGTGTCCGTTTCACATTTATAGTGGAAAAATTTTTATTTTGTTGTTGAACAAAAGTACCACCGTTACATATAATACACAATTGCTTGAAACTATCTCAAACAGTAGTTACTACCGTTACGGACGTTAGATTACAAAACGGAAAGGAAAGCAAAGGATTTACCAAAAAAAGGTCAAAAATGGATTTATCATGTTACAGCATTGAATTATGTATCGTTATAAAGCGTCATTTACGGGTATAATCAAGATTTATTCTGCGCTTGGGGAGGTATGCATCAAACACATGCTTGTTTGAGAGCACAATCGAAAGCATGGCTGGAGTCTGAAAGACCTGAACCGTGCCAGACGACTAGTTTATTCATCAAACACATGCTTGTTTGAGAGCACAACCGAAAGCATGGCTGAGTCGGAAAGACCTGAACCGTGCCAGACGACTAGTTTATTCATCAAACACATGCTTGTTTGAGAGCACAACCGAAAGCATGGCTGGAGTCTGAAAGACCTGAACCGTGCCAGTCGGCTAGTTTATTCATCAAATACATGCTTGTTTGAGAGCACAACCGAAAGCATGGCTGGAGTCTGAAAGACCTGAACCGTGCCAGACGACTAGTTTATTCATTATACACATGCTTGTTTGAGAGCACAACGGAAAGCATGGCTGGAGTCTAAAAGACCTGAACCGTGCCAGACGACTAGTTTATTCATCAAACACATGCTTGTTTGAGAGCACAGCCGAAAGCATGGCTGAGTCTGACAGACCTGAACCGTGCCAGACGACTAGTTTATTCATCAAACACATGCTTGTTTGACAGCACAGCCGAAAGCATGGCTGAGTCTGAAAGACCTGAACCGTGCCAGTCGACTAGTTTATTCATCAAACACATGCTTGTTTGAGAACACAGCTGAAGGCATGGCTGGATTCTGAAAGACCTGAACCATGCCAGTCGACTAGTTTATTCATCAAACGCATGCTTGTTTGAGAGCACAACCGAAAGCATGGCTTGAGTCTGAAAGACCTGAACCGTGCCAGACGACTAGTTTATTTACGTTTCAATTCAGAATAAAATGGTAGAATGGCTGTAACATAAACGAAATTTTATTTCTTATTTAGTTTAAATCTCTCGCTATTAAAACCTATGCATTATAAATCGAAATACTACGTAAAAACTGAATTTGGAGTATTTTAACGGTAGTTAGTTGATCATCACGTTGAACTTAATGTCTGGAAATGTCAGAAATTGCTGTTCAACGTTACAAAACGTTTTAACTAAGGGGCAGCTTAGAAAGAAAATAATAATAAAATAATGCCGCCCCACGGAGACATGATATTGGAAGCTTTCCGATTAAAAATCAAGAATCTTGTTATATATATTACCTGTGCTCTTATGTGTAGATTAGTTGTATGTATATATTTTTAAATTACCTTATATGCATGTATACATATTACAAACCTGAGATTATAGCGGTATATGCGTGAGTGTCTGATACACAATTACGACAGATGTCGAAAGTAATAAACACGCTGACCCGTATAGAAAATTACGGAATGGACATTGTCACGTTGCGATCTGAGAATCGTATCGTGATAAAATACAAACTAGTGTATTGTGTTGGCGAACATAAAAAACAACATTTTGTAGTTAGACACCCTTCGTTCAGGACGAAAATTTCTTAAGTTTGGAATTGGCTATTAAAATGACTGCATTATTCTCTAACAACATTTTCGATATGGTGTCAAAATAAGGGGATGATAGGTGGTACAGCTTATGTTTACAAATATCCCTTAAGTGAAGCTCGAGTTTTTCAGTGCCATATTTAATAATAAACACTTTTCATGTATTTTTCAAATTTTAATAATGTTAAAATTTTAGTGACTAAATACTATACATTGTAAAAAAGTGTTAGCATGTTTTAACCGAGAACTGTAGAACGTAGAACTTTCTATATTTTTGTCGCAATGTAAAGCATGTTATAACTGAAATTTCGCAATTTTTAAACACATTCTTCAGACAGATAAATTAATTTTATATTTACAAATGTTTCGTGAAAAGAACCACGGAGGCCGAAGTTTAGCAATTAATACTATGTCCACTTATTTTAACTTTTTCTTTTAAACAAGTTTCATGTTTATATAACCGTTGCCATTACAATATCAGTTTTCAAGATATGTTATCCTGCACTCAGTGGGGTAGCTAGATATTTCTCCACGGCAAGCACTAGATTTGCTAGGTAGCAAACAACCCCACCTGGCGCACATAAGCGTGTAATTCAATATATGTTATCCTGCACTCAGTGGGGTAGCCAGAAATTACTCCACGGCGAGCACTAGATTTGCTAGGTGGCAAACATCTTAACCGCACCTGGCGCACATAAGAGTGTACTTCACTTTTATGTCAACCTTCACCCGGGCACGAATGGTTGCAGAAGGGGTGGTTTGGGGCCCGGCCTGCCCACTTTCTGCCTCCTTGGCTACCCTCATACATTCGCTTCCTGTATGTCTTCGTGTGGAACATTCATTGCTACTGGTGTGTTTCTGATTTTAGTCACAGTTCGTACGAACTTTATAAATTATTCTCAGTGGGATTGATTCGAACAAAACGTTGTCTTTTAAAATAGCATTTAACTTTAACTGACGTTCTGCGTTTGCAAGTTTTTTTATAAACTGTTTATATTTGGAGCTATATAACCCAAACAGATGTATAATCAAGGATGACAAGCTGTATTACGAGAAATGCCATCAGACAATTATTCCTTGTGGAATACATTGCAATAATGTAGTAATTCTAATCAGCTACAAGCCATATCAATTGTTTCGTTTTTGTATTCACAGTGACATCAATTTGCATTGTTCTGTAGAAATAATTATTTTTATGGTAGAATCGTCTAATGATCGACTTGCGTTGTAACTTTTGTGACACGCAGTAATATTATTAATGCTTATCATAGCATTTTGAAGAAACTTCACAAATTTTATATATAGTGTATATGTGTCCTTTTGCTTTAGCGCTAGTGTTTAAAAAGCAAAACAATTAACTAACTCATCGAGGAGTCTTTTCGGGTACATCCATCCTAGCTCAATTTTGAAGATACAGCAATGCCTTAGATAGAGGTCTACTCATGCGGATAAGGCGGTTCAGAAAATATTTAACCGATATGTTTACGACAAAATTTTTTCATTTTTTTGGGTTACCAATGCATCCCTTTGGCATTCAAAATTATTAAACCTACTCTTGAAGATGTAGTCAAATTCGATTTGTGATTAAATTTATATATTGGTTCTGCTCACTGAATACAAAAACTGAAATTATTAACATTAACATAAGTTTTCTGCTAAGTATGAGTTTTGGTTTTGAATTTTCAGTTGTTTGTGTAGTTGCTCTGGTTTTTCTGTCTGATGGATGGTTCAGTCAAGACACTGACTGCCAACGTCACTCCTACAATAACTTGCCGAGCACAGACACTTAAAATAGAGGCCAATAAATATCCTGTGCTGCGCTGTTTGGTTCTTGCAGAGCTGATCGTAAAATATCCTCAGTCCGTCGACATAGATATCCTGATTGGTTGTGATTACTATTACGACTTCGTAGGTAATGATAGGATCACCGATGCAAGCGGAGTTATTTTTATTTCGTCGAAGCTCGGTTTCATAGTGACGGGGCGCACGCAGTCTTCACACACTCAGACGTTGTTGCAAATACCATGATTTTATCGGGACACAGTGCCATTGATGATAACTACGATCTGACTGTTCCAGTTAATCGATTCTGGAGCTTGGAGGATATAAGTGTAAAACCTCCAACATCAGCGAACGACGACCAGGAAGCCCTAGAGTCCTTCAATCGCACCGTAAAACGCGACGTTAATCGGTATTCTGTAACTTGGCCCTGGAAAAGGGATGATCCAGCAATGCCCGACCTTTATCATCTTGCATTCAGTAATTTTAAATCATTGCTCAAGATATTGTCCGCCGATAAAGGATTACTTTAAACATATAATCAGACGATCCAAGATCAGCTCCAAAAAGGCGTTTTAGAAGTAGCTCCCGCAGCTGCATGGAGTGAAAAAATACACTACATTCCCCATCATTTCGTAGTGATTCTAAACTAAACAACAATAAATATTGCAAATTGTGGACGACGCTTCAAACAAACTGCATAAAAATTCTCCAAGCCTGAAAGAGTCGTTGCACCGAGGTCCCGTCTTATTAGACGATCTATGTGGCCGTTTTTACGAGTTCGAATGTAGCGGATAGGCATTGTCAGCGACGGGAAGGTATTTCTCCGGGTTGCCCTGCAGGACTCCTGGCTGTTGCGACGTAACACGCTCTTTGTGGATCAAGGGCCAACAGTTGCCTCCGACGGGAGATAGTTTGATGATTCTCTGTTTCGCGAGGGGGACCCGAACTAATTTATGCTGATCAGCACCATCTACAAAGCAATACTGGCAAACGTGATTCAGCAACGGGATTGTTGGCTGATCTTCAGTTTGTCCTATCTACGTCAAAGCGAGAGAAGCTGTGGTCATTTGGTTTGCGAGAAAAAGACTTAAATGCCAAAGACCGTTCACCAGATACAACTGCTACGGCGAAGCCATGAATATGGTTAAAGAAAATATCCTAAAGAAAGACGAGTACCCATTCGTCGCAAAACCGGAAGCTTATTTTTCTGCTCAACTGTCAGCGAATCCGACGTATAAAAAGACTGTCCTGCTGCTGTCTGACGTCAGTGCCGACATTTCAAGCACATTGTACATGGATTTAGGGCGGCTGTCAGGTGGCCGATACAAAGGCATCGTACAATTTAAAATCAAATTCAACGTGATTGTAGCACCGAACGTCAAACCAACTTCCGTGGTTTTCGCAGTCATCATTCAATGCAGTCAACGTAGCTCCATGAACGCAAGATATCATGGTTCGAACTTGAATACCTTCTTTGTGAGCGGTTCACGTTTCCAGATGGTCCGCGGATTTTGGTAAGGTGTTCCATTCCCAATGCGGTTGCACATGATGTTGAAAAATTCAACGAATGGGTTTCAGGACGACTCGCACGCACAGATATCATGCCAGTGTTCTCCTCCAAGTTTGAACTTTGTCCCATAATGGAAAATTTCTACGCACACGATAAACTACATTTGAATGCGCTTGGTGTGAAGATTCTTTTGAAGACCTGGCGAAAGGTCCTGCCATCGCTACGGTTTGTCATGGTCTGCATAACCAGCCAGTCACAGGTCGGCGACAAAAGGATGGATATTTCCATTAGGCACTCATCTTTTCCTGGAATATAATTTTAAATCGGTGAACGCATCATAGGATAGTCTTCTGATTTACAATAAAAGATGGTGTATAATGCTTACTCACCACTTTACACTTTATGACTGTTTAATAGGATATTCTTATGATTTACAATAAACGGTGGTGGATAATGCTTACTCACCAGTTTACACCTTGCGACTGTTTAATAGGATAGTCTTCTGATTTACAGTAAACGGTGGTGGGTAATAGTTACCACTTTACACTTTGCGACTGTTTAATAGGATAGTCTTCGGATTTACAATAAACGGTGGTGCATAATGCTTACTCACCACTTTACACCTTGCGACTGTTTAACAGGATAGTCTTCTGATTTACACTAAACGGTGGTGGATAATACTTACTCGCCACTTTACACCTTGCGACTGTTTAATAGAATAGTCTTCTGATTTACCATAAACGATGATGGATAATGCTTACTCAATAGTTTACACCCTGTGACTGTTTAATAGGATGGTCTTCTGATTTACTGTAAACGATGGTGGATAATGCTTACTCACCGCTTTACACTTTGTGACTTTTTAATAGGATAATTTTCTGATTTACAGTAAACGGTGGTGGATAATGCTTACTCACTTTTTTACCCTTTGCTACTGTTTAATAGTATAGTTTTCTGATTTACAGTAAAAGTTGGTGGATAATGCTTACTCACCACTTTACCTTTTGCTACTGTTAAATAGGATAGTTTTCTGATTTACAATAAACGGTGGTGGATAATGCTTACTCACCACTTTACCCTTTACTACTGTTTAATAGGATAGTTTTCTGATTTACAATAAAGGGTGGTGGATAATGCCTACTCACCACTTTACACTTTGCGACTGTTTATTATGATAGTCTTCTTAGAATATCGGTTCGATATTAAGAGTTGCTATAAACGGTGTCAGATTCAACATTCGTTGCCCTTGTCGCTAGATGTGTTAGAAGCATGGAATCTTAAAAGATGTGGAAATTTTTGAAACTCAGCTGATAAATATTTGATAGAAGGATGACAAATTTTTTTGAAATATTTCATGTTTTTACTCTGGATGCATAGTATATTTATCTCATACTGTCACAGCTGTTGAATTAACCGGACTATATAAGCTGCATATATATTGCAGTTGTTATGATAAATTGTCATAAAGCCTATTATATATCAAAAGCGCTCGGTCCGATAATTCTTAATTATCGTGAGACCATTTGTAGGTTGATGGAAGACATGTTTCAAAGACGAATGAAAATATAAAAACCATGTTTAACCCTTTAGTTCTTAAATTGAAGCACTTGACAGCGCTTGCATTGCAAAGCGATGTACTAACCGAGATTATCGTGCATCGTGTGTGTGCATGTACGTTTTTATTCGCTCGCTTTGCGAGGCTCCTTGAGCAATAAAAGCAGCAGCTTCCAGATATCGTAGTGGCAGGCATACGAGGTTCGTACCAAAACGATCAAGCTTCAGTATGTCGCAGCGGCAAAAGTTTCGTCTAAGTCTGTAAAAAGTACACATTAGCTTAATAAGGAAAGGGTTAAACCGTCAGGGGATCCCGTTTACATTGAACATAGCCAGAATAAGTAAAATTCACCACAAGAGACCGATATATTTTGTTTTATATGCGGCATTTTTCTCTACAGTAAGGTTAATACTTTAAAATAAATTTGGCGTATTTTGCGGACCTTCGTGCGCTGATGCCCAGCGGCGGTTCGTAATATGAGATACCATGTACAGATTATGGGAACCAGATTATATACCTACAAATTTATAGCTGTGTTAATACAAGAAACTGTTGATACAACTAAATAATGCAGTTGAGATAATTAATAGTATAAATAGATATTTATGCCAATTCAAAAGTGTTTAAGCAAAGAATATCAACAAGAACGGGAGTTGTCCCACTCCGCTTGTATCTGTTTTATACGTTTCTGTCGTATTTTAAATGTTGGGTTAAAGCAATTTCATTTAGAAATTATTTGTAGCATGTGTGTTAATACAACAACCTCTTGATCCAACTAAATAATGCAGTTGAGATAATTAATAGTATACATAAATATTTATGCCAATTCAAAAGTGTTTAAGCAAAGAATATCAACAAGAACGGGAGTTGTCCCATTCCGCTTGTATCTGTTTTATACGTTTCTGTCGTATTTTAAATGTTGGGTTAAAGCAATTTCACTTAGAAATTATTTGTAGCATGTGTGTTAATACAACAACCTCTTGATCCAACTAAATAATGCAGTTGAGATAATTAATAGTATACATAAATATTTATGCCAATTCAAAAGTGTTTAAGCAAAGAATATCGTTAATATAGTTCGTGTGTTCTCTCTAAATTTGGTTAAAGATTCGACGTTTGGAATAGCGTTGGTCCTCTCAATTAAGTATATGTCAAGCAAATAGACTGATGACCAAGCACAACTAGCTAACTCAAATATAGGCTTAACATGACTATCATAAAGCACGAAATAAAATATCAACATCATGAGTTAAAAATCAACGATATAAGATATTACACATCTTTAATGCTCTTTTTGTTACATATCTGCAATGGGTACTGCTTTTCAGATCTTCGGAGACTATGATGCCTAAGTCCTTACACCAGTGCACAGATGTATAATGGCGTCAGAGTAAAGAGCAAAAATAATTGATATTTCTCGGCTCAATGCGCAACCAAAGTTGAAAGTGTGGTAGGTCGAATGCTGGGCGGGGCAAATTCACTGAGCCATGGGTAGTGCGCGAGGAGAAACGGCACGATTAGGAGTGCCACGTGGGTGTTTATTAACGATAACATTAACGTAAATAAGCAGTCAGATTAAGCCCAATAGGTACTGAAACCGTGTGAATCCTTCATAGAGCTATTTGTATAAACATGTTTAATTGACTGTATGTTTACATACCATATGCGACACATTACTACAACACTTTTTACAGAGGCGTTATAATCAACAATAGTGTGAAGGTTTATACAAATTAAGGATTAACATTAGCGTGCGTAGTCAGTATTGGAACATTTTTGTGTCTGATCTCAGATATTAATTGAGTGGCAAAAATCAAATGACATGTCTACAAAAATACTGTAAAATCGGTAGTGCATAGCTGAGAGTAGACGTGAAAAAGGCTTAATTTTTAGATGCGGCGCTGCCCGAAATGTGATCGCTGTCTGCCTGGCCAGGCCCGAAATTTGGAAGATCATGCCCGAAGCCCGGCCAGGCCCACATGAAAACTGAACAGGCCCTGCCCGAAAATCTCCAAGTAGCTGATTGATTCAACCAAGCTTTTTATTTAAGAAAAACTGGAACCACACTTTTATTGTATCCGCTAATCATAAAACACATTAAATTCTATCAGTACCTCTGGAACAACGCAACCAGTCAACATACCGAGTGAAACATGACTCCTCATCAATCGATTTTGTGTCCTGCAAACGGTGTCATACAACAAAAATTTTAAAACCGGAAGTGTTGCATGAAACCTTTCAAGTGGATCCTTAATTTTCGTTCACCGAAAAATAGGTATATTTTGCTTAAAGGCATGTTGACACGCTTAAACTGTTTGCTCAAATGTTGAGCTCAAAATTTGATCAAATTTTGATCAAAATTTTGAAGTAATTCCTCACGGAAAATTGCGATATTTCTAAATTGGAGATCAAAATTTAAACTCAGACTTTTTCAGGTAATACATTTCGTCCATGATTGGCTACAGGAATATTCTTCAAAAATTTGAACAGTGTTCATATGTTCGAACTTGCAAAAAATGTAAAAAAAGATGCTTTTAAATTTTGATTAATATGTGAACAAAATTTGAGCTCAAATTTTGATCAAAGTTTGAGTAAAAAGGTTGAGCATGTGAACACTTTAATAACCTCGCTAGATTCGGTATTTATTTATATTTATTTTAAATTTGGTATAAAATGATGTTTCAAAAAGTCTAGATACAACAGAGTCTAGAATATCAGTTTAACGTATGTTATGGTTGAAGATTTTTAAAAGATGCTATTGAATTCTTAGAAATCAATATTGTATATCGTACTAGTGACTGACTGGTAGCACTTTTTCTATACTGTTTGATAGTTCACAAACTACATTTCAGAATAGCGCTGTAATGAAATGTTAAAACTTAGGCATAAAACTACACGGAAAATGCTTATTCTTAATATATTTAAGATTGCATTATGCATAATAAATTTCTAGCATCAATATTCTTCAGTTTCCACGTATATTTTCCGATAAAATTTTGCGCACTAACTTAAATAAAGTATTTAACTATAAGGGTATGGGGATCTCCGTAGCGAAAGTAACCATAGAAATTAAACGTAACAACAGAAATTTTACGAAAAATTTGCAAAGCGGTATCTGAAAGAGCTGTTGCATTGAATGATGCAAAAATTAATGAAAAAACAAATAGTACACTTTGAGCAGAACATATCAGTAGAGCGCTTTGTTTGTTATTTTTGTTAAAACACTACATTTTACTTTGCCGCACACCGTGGCGATGTTTGCTCCCCAGGACCTATGTAGTTGCCTAAACTTGGCTCCATGTAAACTTAATATCTATATGATTTAGAAAAACCCAGCATAGCGCTGATTATGCAACACAGATTTTGCGCACCGTGTCCAGCTTTCCACAGCGAGAACCTCATGATTTAGTGAAACATGAAGGGCACTAATTCTAGTTTCAAAAATAATTTAGAAAAACTGATTCTCAAGAGCAAGTTTAACATGATACTAAATCGCCAAAAGATTATTATTTGCGAACGAAAACCAGTTTTTATTGAAAAAACTGAGGTACACTCAATAAAACTTACCTTCGGAAACGATTTTGTCGTATTTTATTGTAAATAATCGATCGAGGTTTGTATATAATAATACACCGCAGGCATCAGACACCTGGCTTGGTGCAATATAAGGTGTTTCATTCGTGGTAGTTTTTTGATTTATATTTTTACGTTCTAAGCCTGTTTCGAGAACGCCAACACAGATGACTGGTAAACGCTATTGTCACAGTGATTACCTAAAAACCATCTGATGTCACACTTATATCTTAAAAAAGTAATAATTTTGAATATATTTATGCAGGCAAGAACTATAATTCTGAACGCAAAAACTACATTGTTGCAGTACAAATTCTGGGTCGTTTTGCTAATTTACAAATGTGCCCCCATATATTTCAATTCACCATATGTTCTAACGGAACAAGCGCCCTTCAATTTATAAGTTTTAGCTTTTAGCGTAATTGTCTAAAAGAAGGAAATTGAACCTTTCAGTGGCTTGGCTTGCCTACATAATAACCGGTTTTGAGAACACTGAACTTTTGACCTTATGTCTCTAGTTAAATTTGACTTTAGTTCAAAATGCTTTACTCCAACAGCAGGATTTCGTTTGTTGCCGGTGAAATTAAACGATTTGAAAACAAATGATTTTAAGTCTTAAATGGTAGTGTTCTAATGTCTCTATTTTACTTAGAAACCGAAATAAAATTTGACCCATAAATTCAACGGTACAAGCTGGTTGAGAACACTTTCGCAATTAGCTCAAAGGTGGGTACGCTTATTTTGCATTAGTGTGTTTCTGTAGTTACTTTTCAGGGATATTTGTTTTGGTAAATTCAATATTTAAAGTATTTAATTTTTCAAAAGCCAAATTACATAGCCTGTTAGAATTAATGCTCTGCGCAAGGTGCATATTACAATAATGCATTATAAAATTCATTTAATTCCGAGATTAACGCCATAAAATGCTCACACGCCTGTTCGTTTTATATATTGAAACAGGTTCACGTCTCGATAATTTCACAATGCGTAAAACACTGCAGTGCAGCAATACACCTTACATTACTGCAGTAAAAAGGTAATACTGCGGCATAGCCATTTTAAATGAACCGACAGAGTATAAAAGTCTGTGGTTATAGCGTTGCACTTTATATTATAATAATTAAAGCCTCTACCAGTCAAAGTATATTGATTATTGTAACGAAAAATATATTCCGGTATTTTAATAACTGAGCACGTTGAGCTGTAGTCTATGTTTAGGGTTGGTTACTAGTTTTTTTAGAATGCGTTAGATAGATAAGCGTCTACGATATGTTAAGGTGTGGTATTTTGGATTGACATTCGAGATCTATAAATACAACCAATGACACACGACTAAGACGCGAATGAATACTAGGAGTTAGCGAAATTGTTATTAAGTAGGCAATGGGCTATGGATTTCTGACTTTGTATTGTACTATCGGTAGACTGACAAAATCAACCATGATCACTTTCAAAAGCTGACGAACCTGGAATACATTTGCAGATAGAACTACAGAAGGGATGTTTCGATGAACAAGATATATACATCTTGGAGATCATAAAAGAACTATCCATTCGTATCAAATGACCGATGGCCATTAGTTTGCAACAATAAAGCAAGAGATTTCGCGTGAGGTAGAGCAGGCTAATATTTTTGACCAATAAAACGGTCCATTAGCAAATTTCGAGCCGCTGCAGATTGAACAATAGTCATAAATGCTAATAGGAAGAGATGGAGCAGATTATCGCCCCTGAAGTTCGGAACCTCCTCCTCGGGACGTCGCCGATCCCCCACGAAGCCTGAGAGTGATACTATTTTTGCCTGTTTTCGCCTGTTTGCATGTAGCCTCCCCACACCTCGGAAAACTTTGGCAATAACAGGCAAAAATCTGGGACAATGAGCAAAAATTGGGGGATATTGGGAAAATTTGGCAAATAGGCAAGGGAAATTTGGTAAAAATGAGGGTTCTTTTCCATTATCCCCCAGCTTGCATTTAGTCAATTTTGAAGATACAGAGCTGATTTTGGTACCAATCGATTCAGCTCGATGAGGCGGCTCCGAAAAAGCTCATTTTACCCACATCCCTAAAAAATATTTTTTCGATTTTTTGAGGTCCTAATGGTCCACCTTATGAACACAAAAATTTTTTAATCGGAATATGGTAATGTATGGTATCATTCGACTCAGCTTGATGAGATAAATCTACTGGTGTGTAGTATATTGCAATCTACACCACCGTTAGAAAGTTATGAGGGCCCAGGTGACCCTGAGGGACGAAAATAAAATACAGGCCATGCCGTTCTCGATTTACTAAGCCTAAGCCTTAGTCTTAGCCTATGCTAAGGTCCTTATATGAGAAATACACTAAGCCTAAGTCAGGGGGTTGCCGCCCCCCGAATCGCCGCTCTAAGCTGTTCCTTTTTCTAACGTTATAACGTACCGCCCTCAGGGTTACTTGGACCCTCATAACTTTCTAATGGCGGCTTAGATTTCAAAATACTACACACCAGTAGATTTATCTCATCAAGCCGAACGGTCTCAATTTAATCTCATCAATGGTCCAAACGTGGCTATATTCCGAAGAAAAAAATTTTTGGGTTTCCGAGGGGGTCATTGGGACCTCAAAAAATCGAAAAAATTTTTTTCAGAGATATGGGTAAAATTAGTTTTTTCAGAGCCTCCTCATCGAACTTAATCGATTGGTACCAAAATCAGCTCTGTCTTCAAAATTGACCAAATTCGGGCTGGGGGATAATTTAAAAGAACCAAAATGAGCGCCAAACAATTTTAAAATTTCCAAATAAATTCAAAAACTTATAGCCTCTTGACGTCTCCCCGCCCCTCTAACCGCGCCGACCCACCTGCTATCTACCCCTATGGGGCTTCTACACTCGACCATGTATGAACAATAGCCTTGTCAGCTATCGCTGGCAGTGCTTTATCGGCACAAACTTTCCTTTTATTAAGTATTACTGCAACCTCATATAGATTTTTGGCCACATTAATTTGGCGCGAAACTAACAAAGACCCTGTTTTATGACTGGCATTTGAATAGTTCAGTATGCTTAGCGCAATATTGTCACACTTCCAGAATGAATCAAGTGTAGATCAACTATTCTTTCATCATAAACAATTATTGTCAGAATTTCCCCATACCGGATAAAAAACTAATCCTGTTTCAGAACGCTAATCTGTTTCACGCCATACAGCTATATAGAAATTGTTTTCTTCAGTCCAAAAAAATTTCATCCTAACAGAGCTATGTCGCAACAGTATAAATCCATGCCTGATATAACGGCATCTTTAATCATACATGCCGAGGAGGCAGTGGGATACCGGGTGCTTCAGAGGAGGAACGGTAGCGTTTCCGCCTACCCATGCGGCGGGGGTGGGAGGCGGTCAGGAGTGGGGGAAAAATTTCGTTATATTTGAGACTCAATAATTTTAGAATTTTCCCAATTTTTCTCCTTTTATTAGACTCACTTGACCCAAATTTATCGACCAAAATATCATTACATGGTTTTATGGCTGATTTTTTTCTCTTAAAGCAGACGCAGGTTGAAAAATAGGTTGAATAATAACGAATGATTGTACATTTTTGGCTCAGTAGTCATCCGTGCGTAGTTCTGAAGACGTGGCTCTAATTTTCGCGCTGCTTTTGAACTTTGAATGCGCACGTTACTAGCATCAGATTCTCAACTACCTTCACATAGCACAGCTGATAAGATATTGTGGGACCAAATGTTTTCACAACATTGTGCGCGCGAAATGGGTTTTAAAATGAAATTTCTGATCAATGTTTTGTTATACATGGGCGATTTGCCCCAATTTTCCACATTCCGCCTAATTATATCAGATATTTGCCCAATTTTTTTCTAATTTTGCCAATATTTTCTACTGGCGGGCGCTCGGGACATTGAGGGGTGAGGGGTGTGGAGCCCCAGAGGTTGACCAACTTACCTCTCAGGACGATCGGCGAGGCATGAAGGTGGCCTGAGCCCCATGCGGATAATCCTCCTGTCCTTCCTAGAAGCATGTATGATGTTTTACGCATGTTAACCTTTATTTTCTTGCACGCATCTCAGAAATCGTTTTACCTACTTCTGATACACTGATTTCCCAAAATTTAATATTACTATTAGCTTCCACGTTTATTGATATACAGAAAACCTACAGTTTTTGTGGAACTTACGAATTAATAAGATGAAATCAGTAATTTTTAACATAGCTAAAATACAGCTGAAATTCAGTGGAATGTTTTCTTGGTTTTGTAGAAAATTTTGTCTTATTTTCAAAAATACAGCTAGCGCCTCACTATCGATTTATAGAAACGGTTCGTGCTATGTGTTATTAAGGCAAAAGACCAAGCAATATCTTGAAAAATAGTTGTTTACTGTAAAAGCAGGCAGATCATTTTTACTATGTTAATTTTAGTTATATTGTATTGTTACGGGGTACGCGGGCTGCCCAACCTCTACCTGCAGCAACTCTGCACCTCTCTAATTTCTATTGCCCCCAGGGGTGGGCTCAGTGAAGAAGAGAGTTGTCGCCCTCTGGTCCTGGTGTTCCTGGGCAGGACCCACGTGCAAATACGTCCTACGTTATCTAGTGGCTGATATAGGTCCCCCGGGTGTGGATCCCCGTCGTCCTTGTAAGGCCGGGATGGTTCGCCCCTATACACCCACCTTAGGCTGACCCTGGAGGCGCCCTGACAACTACCCAGTGAACAAGACCACGACGTGATATCATGAATACAAATAAGATTCAATGCTGGTAAAGTAATTCCGATCAAAATTATCGATATCGGTACGTTCATTTCCGACAGCTCTGATTACCGAGCAAAGCTATGATCATTATTTACTTAAGGAATTCGAACATTATAAGCATTATCATACAATCATAAAAACACAAATCGGCATCGATTACACAAATGAACGTTCGCCTGGCAAAAACACGACTCGGTATCAAATTACATAAGTGACGATTCACGTGAACAGTACGGTTGCCTGTGGGGATATTATTGATGAAACTGATTTCGTGGCTGATAGTAGACATAGATAACGGTGCACTGCGAACGGAAAGATGAAAGCGAGCATTGGAGTTTTAGTTTTAATAGCGTGGTAAGATGAAGTCGCCTAGCACTTGTGAGGAATATTTTGGCATTGTACCATAGCTTCGGCCGAGAATGCCTACAGTTATGGTTGGTTATGCGCGAATTGTGTCTCCAGATGCAAGACAAATGAAGCGGTCAGTTGTTTTTATGATTTATCATTCTTGCATAGTCATGCTTTGGCTCCCTGCTGCCTATAACTCGACGCAAGCGGTGCACTTGCTAGCCCAGTGTGAACATCATATAAACCATCGAGCAAACCAAAACAATTGAGCAGCATTGATCCAAAAAAATTACGACTTAAGTGCCTTAAATCCAATGTGCCAATGCTCCGTTAACTCCTAGCAAAACCATAAATTGTAACCGGGGCTCCGTCCGTGATAAGACGAGGCACCGGGGAATTAGCCGGGCAACGAAATAAATTTTGAAAGCGAATGAGTTAATAATTTAGTCTGGTCTGAATGGTGTCTGATCCTGTATGTAAAGTACAGCTATGCGAGGAACCAAAAGACACGAACCGAAGGTCCGAGCGCTAGTATCAACCCGTCCGTGCAGACTGGGAAGCGTCTCTTCACACGCACTGAAACAAAAGAAAAACTATTCCGAATTTATCGGGCGTGGTCATCAACCACCCAATCGTTTTCTCTGAATTTCAAATTGAGGAAAAGTTGTCGGTTATAAAAATACTTTACGAAAAACTTTATGGCTTTACGACCGTAATTTATGGCAGGTAAATCGGTCGTTACGATGTCAAACTTTGGTGATTAAAGTTTCTAATTTATAGAGTCGATTATTGCCAGAAATTGTCGTTTTTATAACCTAATTTTTGGACCCCACAACCAGGTATTTTTACGTCAAAAACTACAAAATATATGGCACTACTCAAACGGCGAAAAGTGACATAATTTACTAACTCCAACAATCTACCATAAAACAGATAAGAACAACAACAGAATGGAATACAGTTTTAAAGAATAAGTACAGTCGTGAACGTTTACATAAATACGACACAACTATGAACGATAGATCATGGGCCGGGCGTGAAGAGCAGCGGAGACGAGACCTATCTCAAAGCAAACATGGGTTGAGTTTTTTGATCCAATTTAATTTCTCAGCTACGGTGCACAACGGCCCATGATCAAGAAGTAACAATCGTGTCCAAACAAACAGCGAGTACCGGTCATGAAATTGGAGAAACATTGGTTGAAACCGCGCAAACTGACCATCACGCAAACCTGGCGAGGAGAGCACCCGGCGCGAGTACTACGCGAGAAAAGAGCGAGCAACGGGCGAAAACCCCCCGAATCGCAAGAAGACCCGCACCTAAAGCAAATATATTCTCGATGTCTGTAAAACTTTGAAATTTACTCGGTCGCGTCGCTTTCTTACTCATTCAGTACTACTACACTCGCATTGATACGACGTTGTTGCACAGAAGGGTGCGAGAAAGTTGCGAGAGACCAAAATAAGAGCGGGCAAAATAGCACCCACGGGATAGTGCAGAGACGGTGTGACATCGCATAAGTATGCCTAATCACCGAAAGTGAACTTCGAAACTGGTTAGCTGAAGAAACCAAGCTCACAGCGGATAGTGTTTAGGTCTGCAAAGTAGTGTAATAGGCACGCTTGTGAGGGGTCAGGATTCGCTCCAAGAAACCTGTCCCTCACAAATCGCTAATTTTTTGAGTTTTTTGGAGAAGTTTCGATTTAGTTTTGCAAAAGTGGGAGTCCTTAAATTGGCAAAATTTTAATAAAGGTTGTAACGATTCCTTTTTTGCTGCGAAAAGCGCATGTTAGGGGTCAGGTTTCGCTCCGAGAAAGCTACCCCTCACAAATCCCCAATTTTTAGGTTTTTCGGAGAAGTTTCTATTTGGGTTTAAAATTTTCTTTTTGATTCGGTTTGTCGCGTTTCGTGTTAAGTCTTGTAAAGCGTTGCTTATTTGTTTAGAACATTTGTTTCTACACATTCTGGAAGACTTTTCTAGACTTGTATTTGTTGCTTTTACTACTGTGTAAGGTTTTAAATTGCAAACTAGTGATAAACGTTGCAACGGTTTTTATTTGCTGCAATGGTCCGAGAGCAGCCGCTTGAACCCGCTCAAGAAAAGCGATCGAGCTTCTCCTACCAATTATTTTTAAAAAACAAGCTTGGTATTCTGGGTTTGTTTGTTATGTAAGTTCGCTGCGCTGATTGATTGCATCGCCGTGCTAGTTTGCGCGTATTTGTTATCGTATATTCGTGAATTACACAATCTTAACAAAGGTTGTCCAGGCACTTACATATATGGGCCAGTCCCGCGACAGTTATTTGTGGTTCGTTCATGGGAACCATCGTAGTTATAGGGTGCTTTTCGCTATACAAGGCTAACCTCAGCAAGCATAGTACGTAATGGACGCCGGAATAGCTAGCTCGCGGTCATGAGTTAGTCGCAGCGACAGGTGTCGTTTCGTAATCAACTGCAACGCTCAGTGCCGTGATCGGTTCGTTTAGCGCAGCGCTACCCTTCTCAGAACTTTCACGAGTTTCTAGCCTTTGAACACAAACCTCCTCAGTCGGTCGGTTGTCATCATTTACGTGTCCCGAGGTGGAGTGGACATTAGTTGCATTAGCGCTCTTCTTTTTCAATATTCGAGTCGCTTGAAGTATTCTCGTTATTAAATCCGAATTATCGGCATGGTTCGCGAAGGTGATCGTGACGAGCTGCGCGAGTCAGTGTTCTCAACATTAGACATATCCGATCGTATAGATTCGCTCCAGCGAGGCTACCTCGCCACAAACGAGCTTCACTAATAGTTTCGTAGATCAGATACTCAGCATCTTTGCGTTGTTCTGTCGGAATTGGTGAAATTGATATCAAATGCCAGATTAGTGGCGGTAGCTGAACTATGAGTTCTTGCAAGGGTGAGAGAGCTTGCCGCACATGTTGAGCCCGAGGTCTGCGCACGACTAATGGGTCCTCGAGAGTAAGGTCACCGTCCGGCGCCAGTACAAATAGTCCATTTTCTAGGCCATATGCTGCACTATAGGTTGCCCGAGCGGTGTTGTACGAACATTTATTTGTGCAAACTTCGTGTAGCTGTATCCATACGAGTGAACATTATGGATTAAGAGCCCGCTCGCTTGCCACAAACCTCCGAATATCGCTGGCAAATGATTTTGGCTGTCCACTTGAGAGGTGATCGTTAGTAGTACTTCGCAGTCGGTCAATTGCGTGATCGATTTTCGAGGGCCGTCTCGTTCGAACACAAATGGCGTCGTTCCTTTAAGCACCTGTCAAACTTGTTCAGCTTCAGCTCGCAGGGTAGCGTCAGCGGAATGAGCCCGGATGTCATAAAAGTGTTTCAATTGTCTTTGGAGCTCGGTTATAACATAGCGTATGCGGCGGAAACTTAACCAGGACGGTTTGGCACACAGTTGTTCCGAATCCATTAACAGATGCAGAGGCGGGAGCGGGACTTCGGGCTCTCCCGGTTGCTGCATTCCCGGGTCATCTAAACCACTGTCGCTTGATACGTGAGCATTATCGTGACTGCTAGCATCGGCAGATGGGTCTGATTGTACGTCGCCGTCTCTACTCGGCTGCCGTGCATGTGATAAGGTTGCGGCATCGACTTCCGGCCGTAAACGAATGGCCATATACTGTCCTTCTCGCTGACCAGTAGGTAGTACATTATTGGAACCGAACAAGTTGCCAGTCCCTTGCATATCGCATATCTCGTCGACTGACAGGTGCAGGAAATACGTCTCCGTGTATTCGTTGTAAACGATTATCTGTATTGCAGATTGGTCTGGTGACGACGATGGCCAGTCCTCACTCTCAGCCGTACTTAGTGTACTCGTTGATACTGACGAAACACCTAAGCCTGTTATAGCCACGGAATCATGCTCACGAAAATAAGTAACATGTTTCAGGTACGGTTCGTTTTCGATACCTTCGCTGCTCGGGAGCAGGGTTGATTCGGCTGCTTCCAATATGGAAGAATTTCGGTCAGCTTTAATAGCACTAACTCTTTTAGTTTCGCCCAGACCCGATTTCGTAAAGTTGCTTGGATAGATACGCTCGCTCGCCGGTAATCGCTTTGTTTCCCGGTTTGCCCCAGCCATGTTGTCCTCAACAGCACCAACTTTATTCGGGTTGTTTATGTCCTGGCCGGGGCCCACGAGTAAGGCCTCAGCATCTGATTCCTTCGCTTTCACTCCGACCATAGACTTAGGCTTAACCCTAACTTCTGTTGCAGGTTATCTCGATTCCAGGTCCTTCGATCGCGGATTGTGTTTTGTTTAACCACCGCGTCACATCAGGTTTGCTACTGGGTAGATTACTCACTTTACAAAAACGCGACACACGACACACATGAGTTTTACAAACATACGACACATGATTTACCCTTAGATTGATTTGGCTAGCTGATGGTCCTAAGCTTGATTGGGAAAGGCTTAGCGGCCGCGATCTCGTTGGCGATGCCAATGTCAAAACTCGCGAAGCAACGCCGATAAATTTGATCGGCATCTTCTACGGCTGCGAGTGGGATTACCTGCTCCGAACTGGTTATCTCGGCAGCGTTTCCCATGCTACCGCCGACCACATCTCGAGTAGGATTTCGGGACTGCGTTCCTATAATAAAATTCGCCGCGCCTCCTACGTTCAGCGCTTTAAACCCTCCCGATGTCGGGACAGCGGGATACATCTTAGTACAGCCACGCCGGTTCAAGTGTGTTCCGTAGGAGTCCATTACAGGTATTCCATCCATTCGTTCATCGCTGGTTTCACTTGAGTTCATATCGTCGCTTGTTCCATTATCGCTAGACGAGGAAGGCGGGGAGGCTGAGCTAGAGCTTAGGCTACCACGGCTGAAGCCAACCATATCCCTGAACGGACCTTCCTGTGCGGACAGAGTATTTGGGACGGGCCTCTCGACCCACGAATTGTTCAAAATAGGTTCCAATTGAAAAAAGGCCGGCATTCCTTCCGAAACCGGCAGACTTTTAATTTCGAGAACGTGAGGTCCTACTACCGGTGACAGAGGCCATGTCACCCGCGTGGCTCTTGTGCTCGGAACAATTGCTATGCTACCCGGCGCTTCACAACTACCGGGTGCAGTGGGGCCGAAATTTGACAACTTAGTACGTTCGCCTCCACGTTATCGGCGCACCATTTTTCTCCGAGAACTTGACTATTCCGTTAGGCTAGGTTCGTTTGCAACTTTCACTATCCGGACTTCCGACAAGTCAGGGTGCTTATGCAGGTGCTCAAGAACCAAAGTGTTCTTATCTGGATTGCCGAACTCATTTGGTCGAGAGCTGTATGAGCTCCGACTCTACAATAGACGCTAGCTCGGCGGCTGGGCTTTTGCCTAGACACGACCGTGTCTTTCTACGAGAAGCAAGCTTTCCCTGAAGATGCAAACCTACCTCGGGGGCTGGTATCGCAGCTCCGGCTCCTACCGATAAATAAACCTACCTCGGAGGCTGGGAACTTTTGTACGCTAGTGCAGCACTGTGACCGTTGGTCTTTGTTCTTGACAAGAAATAAGCTTGATGTTGCGCCTCGCCCGACAACCCGCTGCACTGAGATTCACCACCAACATTAGTTATCGCACCGGAGACAGTCACAGCCTGTTGCCCAGGAACAGGCGACCGATTTTCAGCTATCGGCCAGCTGCATAGGTGCTGCTGAGGAGCTTCGTTAAAACTCGTATGGAGAAAACGACGAGCGAAGCCTCCAGGGTACGGGCCGGAAGAACCACCATTAAAGGGAACCACGTTATTGGCTTTCGTACAGGTACGGCAACTGGTGAGCCCGTGGGGAATGTTATAAACGCGCTCCGTAAATGATATCTGCCTAGTCACCACATGGGTACAACTTGACGCTAGGTTCCACGCGTTTACATTACCAGTTCCTATTCTGCATGAGTTATCAAGATCTACCATTGAGGTCCGACCAGTTTTCCGAGGCAGCACTTGTGGATCTTCCACCGATCCCCGTAACCCTGACCTGGGACACCAATCAGACTCCAAGACTTAGACGGCAACGAGGGCATGATGATCAGGCACCCAGCCGCTAACCTCACCCGGGGTCCCACCATGAATTCAGGGAGCTGCGATGGGACACTCCGATAGGTGGGCCGGTACATCTATACTCTATAGGTTCAGTTCTGTGCTGGTACTATACTCGTTCAAATAGGTAATTAGGCTACTTTTCACTACTAACTTATCATGCTCACGCTTGCTCAGTGCTTTACTAGATGATGAGATGCCGGCGCCATATCACAGCTCTTTGCTATAAATACGCTCGCTGGCGGTGTTGAGACATCGCTTGCCTTGCTCAAGACGCCTCTGCTACGCTCGGGCCTAGACGATAGTTCACCGGTATAGGGTTATCCATAAGTTAGGTCAATATCTGCTTCGACAAAGTCACCATGTGTCAGAACTGACGAATTGTCATCGCCTACCGACATTGCGCTTCTCGAACGTTTCACATCGGAATAGTACACTACATCCTCTTGTTCGTTCCAAAATCCGTCATTTAAATCTGATAGAAGCGCTTATAATCCGTTTCATAGTCTGGTTCAAACTCATAGCGAGGCCCACTATCAAGGTGTTCAGGGCCAAAGACCGGTTCAGACGATAAGCAGTACAAGTGTTTTACGTGAGGCGATTCTCTGGCATTCTCCAGGCTTTGTATTTCCTGCTTCAAGACGTCCAACCGATGTTGGGTTTCGGGATCGCTAGCTCAGGCAGGCTCGTTCATAGTGAACGTATTATAGCGATACGGCCAATGAAGCGCAGTATAACCATCTTCAAAGCTCGCGGTGTTGTCAAGGTAGCCGTTTAGTCGTGGATTACTAGCCGACCGTCCGGCTGCGGATTGGCTAGGCACCTAAACACCCCTCACGACGTTCGGCGGTCCAGCGTAACGGTAGGTTGGCCGGGACGAGTAGTTGTTCTGTCGCTCCATAAGATCCTGGCACGTTCCAATAGTTATCAACACCACAAGAGTTATAACGCCCGTTTTCGGGGTCTTGGTAACGTGAGATGTGATGTGGTTGCTGCGGCCGTGGTCGAAACTGCGGAGGCGCGCTCCGACTCGTAGGCGGATACTGCGTCGTCGTTCCCCCATAGTATGCGGCAGAGGATTGGTTTGTAGCTGGCTGAACAGCTGCGACAGAGCGGGTCGGACAGGTTAGGGCTGTGTGTCCAGGGGTGATACATAGCTGACAAGACACTTGCGCCGCAGCGCCGAGGCCATATCCGGTTAACGCCATTACTTCTGGTTGTTTGTTCTTGTCTACCAACTAGTCAGTAATCCGTTTGATGATCTCTTCCTGTTTCGACGTCGACGACGTGTGCTTATCCAACGAGTCGGCCAATGAACGTATCGCCTCGAGTACGAGACCGATGTCGCTAGTGGCAGAGACTGTCCGACCACATACGACCGCCGCATCCTCGTACCGCTTTACTGCATCCAGCATGTCGTCGAACGTGCTGCAGTTCAAATTCATCAAATGGTGCCGGAGTTCATTATTTACTCCCATTAGGAAATAAGCCTTCAACCATTCGCTCTGTTAGGCGTCTCCGAGCGGCTGAGCGTCCTTCAACAACCGTTTCAACTCCAACCCATATATTAGAACAGGCTCGCTCGGCTTCTACTTAAGCTGATTCATATCATGTACTCCACGGTTTTGACTCCGAGGGCTGGCAAGCAAGTGTTTCAGATTAGCCGTCGCTGCTCGCAGAGCCTCTTTCTTCACTGCCGGCAGGCTATCGAAAGCCATCAGAGCAGGTCCCTCAGCAGCTAAGGCATATTATGCAAACGTTGATCGTCCGTCCATTGATTGGCGTCCGCGAACATGTTGAATACCTGCAACCACTCGTCGAATTCACAGTTGCCGTTCTTTTCAGGGTAGCGCGGTATGCTTTCCAACCGTGCGACCTGCGGTGGACGGCGTGAGTGTCCGGTGTCGTCCAAAGATACTCGTTGCAGCAAAGTCGTTAAGCCAGCGAGAGCGTCTGTGACAGACGTGTCGAGGTAGGGTCGGTTGAACCGTTCGTTGCTGAATAGTTTGGAGCAGACAATTGGGTTCCGCTCACAGCCCCGCTAACATTCCGTTCAGTAGACATCCTCTAATACGCGTTCAATAAGATACAATGCGTTTTGAGTCGCTCGCAATAAAGCCGCGCGCTACGAGTATTTGCAGTCAGTTCCGCGTCTGGTGATGCTCAATAGCCCTGGAGCTCAGATATGCCAGAACTCAATAGTTACGAGGGCTTTGCCACTTGTAACAGCTAATCTTAACTCTCACTTGAAAAGAGAATATCTCGGCGAGCACTGCTGCTAGTTTGTGCAAACAACTAAGATTAATATACCTGTCTTTCTGCTGTTTGGCTGTGTAGCTCAGAGGATTTAAGGGCTTTGCCGCTTGTAGTCATTCGCCTCTATGTTCTCAATTTGAAAGCTCGGCTCAAAAGCGTCAAGGGATTTGCCATTTGTAACTACTAGACCCAAATTGTTCTTTTCAAATACTTTTCTCAAAAGCACTAAGGGCTTAGCCTCTCGTGCTACTCGACTTAACTATTATTCACTTCGTCACAATGATATAACCTCCTTCGCCCGATGGTAATTCCAAAAGAAAGCAGCAGACAAAATCAATCTGGCTGTATAAATAGATTAAGATCGAGTCTAAATTATACAAGTTAAAACTCAGAAGGTGTTATTCCCACGCAATTTGAAGTGATATCGGATCAGAATTTCACAAAACGCTACATTCTAGGCGGTTTCAAAACGCCACGGGTTCGGTCCATGAAAGACGGCACATATTAACGATAATTTTGTCATAATTGAAAAAATTTTCCGCGGCATTTGGTTCAATACGAGTTAGGGGGCTGACTCTTCGACGACGTAACACCTACCCCCGTATGGACACATATGAGATACGTTGAGAAATAAATTAATCGCATTAGGATCCCTTTAGAATATTGGAATCTAGATCTGAATGTCAAAGAAGACGGGGTTTGAATTTGATGGTTCACTAACATTGGCAGGTTTGGCTAAATATGGTTGTCCAGTCTTTTGATTCTCAACTTATGTGGGTTTCCTTCGGTGGTCTAACAACATTTGAAGGATTGTTTATATAACCGGCAATATAGGTCATGTTTCTTAGCAGTCAACAACAAAATTGACAGCGCGTATCGTGGACGATATCTAGGAAAACATGGAGAGTGTCACATTATTCAGTAGATGGATTATTTATCGGGTCTTGATACGGCAAACAGATGTCAAGCACTTTTTCACGAAATGAGCTATAATTGTTAGTTCAACGTATTGTTTGTTTCAATCTATTAATTTTGTCCTCAGGAGCACTAAATCTTTAAACCATATGAAGCAAGCTACTCCTGTCGTTAACTGATCCATGCATGTT
>JASANE010006785.1:0-35773 GCA_030248225.1 Trileptium ribeirensis
ATATAATATGTAATATTATATATATAAATATAATATGTAATATTAGTATTTATATATATAATATTACATATTATATTATAAATACTATATTGAAACGCCGGTTTAGCCGAACCATTGCAGTGTCTGCCGGCTCAGTGCCATCCATCTTAGAGCGGTATGTTTTAGCTAGTACGGATCACAGCTTCTCCTTCCTGATCACTTCTATTAAGAGATGATTATACTGCAATATTGATGTGACACGTGTAGATCTGTCATTTTGATTTTGCATAAGTTGTTTGTGAACAAAACCCTTGGCGCAAGCATTGATACTGTATGCTTAAGTTTGAAATTATGTGTTGTACAAAGAGAATTCACAACTGACAATGTGGGAATGAATTTCAGAAGGATAATAATTACTGCATTATATCACACGCTGAGCAGTTTTACTGTAAAATGAAGAAAAAAGGAAAATTTCGCGAGCACGAACGTGCGTTTACCCTGTAGTTATTTGAGATATTTCAGTAGATGTGCACCAATGGACTACTGCGATCCCTACGACAATCATCATGTTCTATAATAACCGATGTCAAATCGCAAACCTGTTGCTGCCGAAAAAATGCGGAATATTTTGGTTCAGTTTTTTGCTTATCCAAAATTTACAAAACCAAATGCCTAAAACGACACTTTTTAATCGATGTTCGAACATATTTTAGGCATTTGCGTATTTTCCGGAAAAACAGCAAAAAATACTCTAATCCCATCAGCTTTATTTTTGAGAGTATTCTCTGTTCACAAACAAATATAATTTTGTATTGACGTCAGAAACAAGTCAATCTTGTAATTTAGCTCTTGTTTGAAGCAAAATAGCTAATTGTTAAATTTTGGAAAACACAAAATCGATTGATTTAAATCTCAGAGCAGCGTGTTCCTAAATCAGTGTTCCCCGAATTTCAACTGACAAAAGGTATCATGTAAAGTTTTTCATTCGAAATGACTAAATAGGAAAGTTTTTCATTCGAAATGACTAAATAGGAAAGTTTTTCATTCGAAATGATTAAATAGGAAAGTTTTTCATTCGAAATGACTAAATAGGAAAGTTTTTCATTCGAAATGACTAAATAGGAAAGTTTTTCACTCGAAATGACTAAATAGGAAAGTTTTTCATTCGAAACGACTAAATAGGAAAGTTTTTCATTCGAAATGACTAAATAGGAAAGTTTTTCATTCGAAATAACTAAATAGGAAAGTTTTTCATCCGAAATGACTAAATAGGAAAGTTTTTCATTCTAAATGACTAAATAGGAAAGTTTTTCATTCGAAATGACTAAATAGGAAAGTTTTTCATTCGAAATGACTAAATAGGAAAGTTTTTCATTCGAAATGACTAAATAGGAAAGTTTTTCATTCGAAATGACTAAATAGGAAAGTTTTTCATTCGAAATGACTAAATAGGAAAGTTTTTCATTCGAAATGACTAAATAGGAAAGTTTTTCATTCGAAATGACTAAATAGGAAAGTTTTTGATTCGAAATGACTAAATAGGAAAGTTAGCGAGGTCACTTTAGGTTTATCCGCGCATAATTTAACACCCGCAACCGTGAGGGCATGTGTTCAGTGGACTCTGTCACTACTTAATCTCCTAAAACTTCACAATATGAAACCAACATGGTTGAGATTTCGTCACTTTTCTAATGCTGGAGTCTATATTATGTTTAGTTTTCATTAACGTTGAAGTTGTAAGGAATAGCATAAGGACACAGTCCACTGGACATCCCTCACGGTTGCAGGTGTTAACGAAGATGAATATATATTGTGTTGTTTCGAAGATATGATTTTCAAAGCCTTTGCTATTTCACAAAAATACATTGTCTATATCTAATAAAATTCGAAGTAATTGTAAGTACGCTCAGGAAAACAATGGATGGTCGACAATTTTAGATTGTCTTATTATTGGTGTAAGTCACATGGTTCAAGAGTGCTTTATGCCATAGTTATAAGGTGAGGTTAGTGTTACAAGCCATATTTTCATGAAAATTTTACCAATAATTAGTTAAATTATATAATTATGAGGAAAAACTATAAAATTAAGAGGCAAAATTGGAAAAATGAGCATAATTATGTGGAATACATAAGGACCAGGGACTAGCCGGAACCAGCAACGGGAACCGTCCATTTAAACCGGAACCTGGTCTTCGAAACTTATATATAGTAAAACAGATGAAAAAAGAAATGAAGGTACAGTGGATTTAAAATGTATTAAAAATAACTTTTATATACATAAAACTTAATGTATTACGTTGACATTATTGCATTTCTGAAACTTTAAAGAGACTGGGGAAGCGAATTATGTTTATTTATCGATCAATATGTCGTTTTTTGGATACCCTGAGTACAAATGCCTTCCACTATACATATTTGCGTATACTGCGTCAAACTAAATGTGCTTACAACGCATGGAGCGTAGAATAAACACTTTCCCTCTGTCTCCAGTCGCCTCTCTTTACTACACATACGTTTGTTATACACATGAATTTCTGTAGGAAACTTGAAATTATCGGTTTATATGGTTCCAAGAGACAATAATAGAAGGTAATTTTCTGATCACTAGTCAGAGACACTGTTTAGGCTAGCGTTGGGCAACTAATGCCCGTGAGGTATATGATAATGATGATAACTTTCTAATCCGAATGCTGTAAATGAGACAAACTGTGATACTATTCGCATAGTTTCAATAAATACAGTTCATTGCCAAGTGTGCAGTTTCTGGCTGCTTTGCAGATAACGTTACTCTACTTCAATGTAGCCTGATTTACAAAGTTTATAAGCGCAGTGACTGGTGCTTAACGCAATTTATGTTAGCCAAGCTTACGCTAAGCACTTATACGTAATCCATACTCTGTTACCGAGTTGACGGGTTTAATTCGAAGAAACCCCGCAGTCTTCTGAATGTGCAAAATAGCTGCTACAAGCATCGACCTGGCTTTATGTTATTTGCAAACTCCTGCAGGTTAAGATCTAAAAATTACTACTGAAATTATGCGCCCTACTTATTTTCACACATCAAATTGCTGAGGTAATCTATTCTTTTGCTTGGTTGTATTGGAACTTGATCATTGTATCCATATATTACATATGTTTGGACCATAGATGAATGAAAAATGCGGAAAATGTCAAACAAAATTTTTAAACCGGAATTCCGGTTCCGGTATGGTTTTGTCCTTTGCCGGAACCGCAACCGGAACACGATTTTCGCCGGAACCGGAATTAGGGTTACTCCCTGATAGGGACATATTGGAAAGTTATTAGTCCCCCCCGCGCTGCACACCGCACACACTCTGGGCGGAACTATCTATCCGCCTAACGTACGGGCTTTTGCATTTGGACGCCTGTGCTATATTCAGACTGCCTAATTAAATACATAGGCATTGTTGACCGTATGATACGCTAGAGTATGTTTCAGGTAATTGGTGCACAATTCGCGTGGGGAAGCAAAGGCATGGCGTGTTTGCGCGATCCTGGTTATGAACATCTTGCAAAGATATCGCCTATCGATGGAGGGGACAACGCAGGTGCTCAACATTTGCCACAAATCAATCTGCAGACAACGGAAAGAAACAAAACATATGGGATTCCCTTTGCGCCAAAAGGTCGTGGTCGCGGTTTGCGGAAAAATATTGCCGTTTCCTGTTTATATGGCGTTCCTTGTCCGGGCGGTTTAGCAGCAGTTCCCAAACAAGATTCCTCGGTGAATCGTGATGCGTCCGTGTGTGATTTTGCAGTATCTTCAGATGAACGGTGTTGGGGAGAGGACCCGGTTCCCCACCAGACCAACTGGGACATATGGGCAGATGAGCGTGTGGCGCGAGAGCTGAGCGGTCGGAACCCAGCGGCTGCTGCTTCTAAAAGAAACAAGGTATGTTATATTTTACTTCAGCGAGTACTCTCGGTGATAAATAACACTGAAACCTCCATACAGGAGATGTACAATGTCGGTACGTGTATATTTGGCATTCCGAGTTGCTATTTCTATTTAAGCCAATATGATAGTTCATAGCATTGGAACAATGCAAAAGTGGGATTAAAATACATGCCCTTGGGTTACGTGGCATGTTCACCAGATACCTGGGTAGTCAGCAAACATTTTATGCAATTCCGAGTTACTATTTCTATTTAAGCCAATATGATAGTTCATGGCACTGGAACAATGCAAAAGTGGGATTAAAATACATGCCCTTGGGTTACGTGGCACGTTCACCAGATACCTGGGTAGTCAGCAAACATTTTATGCAATTCCGAGTTGCTATTTCCATTTAAGCCAATATTATAGTTCATGGCATTGGAACAATGCAAAAGTGGGATTAAAATACGTGCCCTTGGGTTACGTGGCATGTTCACCGGATACCTGGGTAGTCAACAAATATTTTATGCAATTCCGAGTTGCTATTTCCATGTAAGCCAATATGATAGTTCATGGCATTGGAACAATGCAAAAGTGGGATTAAAATACATGCCCTTGGGTTACGTGGCATGTTCACCAGATACCTGGGTAGTCAGCAAACATTTTATGCAATTCCGAGTTGCTATTTCCATTTAAGCCAATATGATGTTCTTGGCATTGGAACAATGCAAAAGTGGGATTAAAAACATGCCCTTGGGTTACGTGGCATGTTCACCAGATACCTGGGTAGTCAGCAAACATTTTATGCAATTCCGAGTTGCTATTTCCATTTAAGCCAATATGATATTTCATGGCATTGGAACAATGCAAAAGTGGGATTAAAATACATGCCCTTGGGTTACGTGGCATGTTCACCAGATACCTGGGTAGTCAGCAAGCATTTTATGCAATTCCGAGTAGCTATTTCTATTTAAACCAATATGATAGTTCATGGCATTAGAACAATGCAAAAGTGGGATTCAAATACAAGCCCTTGGGCTACGCGGCATGTTCACCAGATACCTGGGTAGTCAGCAAGCATTTTATGCAATTCCGAGTAGCTATTTTTATTTAAACCAATATGATAGTTCATGGCATTAGAACAATGCAAAAGTGGGATTCAAATACACGCCCTTGGGCTACGCGGCATGTTCACCAGATACCTGGGTAGTCAGCAAGCATTTTATACAATTTCCAGCCAAGATGAAAATCGTGTTCATATTATAAAATGCAATATTCATATGTTTAATCGGTCTCACACATATTTCTTATGTCCAGAGCGCCTGTACAGCCCTGAAATAGCAATAAATTTAATTACAAAAGTGGTTATTGTGTGCACACTTTCGTAGATTTATCTACGACAATACCAAGATTTTGTTCCATGGCAAAGCAATCGCTTGTGTTTAAAGTGCCCTGAGATATAGTAACGCTGTTGCAAACATGATTGTCTTTGGGACTTCTGAATTCAAGACGCTATGGCATGTAGCCCTATTGTACAATATTTTTCACAAGTTTTCGCGCGGACAACTTTGTCTCCTAATTTAACTTTAGTTCACTCTATGCTAAAGCCGGGCTCACTTGACATTGCAATATAGCCGTTTATTCAAACGCTTGATGGTTTGATTACAGAGTCCCGACGGTAGTAGATGTTGACTAGGTAGTGTGGGACTAACAGCTCCCGCAGAAAGGTAGACATTACGTTGCTATGCCTGTATTTTATTACAGAGTCCCGACAGTAGTAGATGCTGACTAGGTAGTGTGGGACTAACAGCTCCCGCAGAAAGGTAGACATTACGTTTCTATGCCTGTATTTTATTACAGAGTCCCGACAGTAGTAGATGCTGACTAGGTAGTGTGGGACTAACAGCTCCCGCAGAAAGGTAGACATTACGTTTCTATGCCTGTATTTTATTACAGAGTCCCGACAGTAGTAGATGCTGACTAGGTAGTGTGGGACTAACAGCTCCCGCAGAAAGGTAGACATTACGTTTCTATGCCTGTATTTTATTACAGAGTCCCGACAGTAGTAGATGCTGACTAGGTAGTGTGGGACTAACAGCTCCCGCAGAAAGGTAGACATTACGTTTCTATGCCTGTATTTTATTACAGAGTCCCGACAGTTTAGTAGATGCTGACTAGGTAGTGTGGGACTAACAGCTCCCGCAGAAAGGTAGACATTACGTTTCTATGCCTGTATTTTATTACAGAGTCCCGACAGTAGTAGATGCTGACTAGGTAGCGTGGGACTAACAGCTCCCGCAGAAAGGTAGACATTACGTTTCTATGCCTGTATTTTATTACAGAGTCCCGACAGTAGTAGATGCTGACTAGGTAGTGTGGGACTAACAGCTCCCGCAGAAAGGTAGACATTACGTTTCTATGCCTGTATTTTATTACAGAGTCCCGACAGTAGTAGATGTTGACTTGGTAGTTGTGAGACTAACAGCTCACGCAGAAAGGTAGACATTACGTTTCTATGCCTGTATTTTATTACAGAGTCCCGACAGTAGTAGATGCTGACTAGGTAGTGTGGGACTAACAGCTCCCGCAGAAAGGTAGACATTACGTTTCTATGCCTGTATTTTATTACAGAGTCCCGACAGTAGTAGATGCTGACTAGGTAGTGTGGGGCTAACAGCTCCCGCAGAAAGGTAGACATTACGTTTCTATGCCTGTATTTTATTACAGAGTCCCGACAGTAGTAGATGCTGACTAGGTAGTGTGGGACTAACAGCTCCCGCAGAAAGGTAGACATTATGTTTCTATGCCTGTATTTTATTACAGAGTCCCGACAGTAGTAGATGCTGACTAGGTAGTGTGGGACTAACAGCTCCCGCAGAAAGGTAGACATTACGTTTCTATGCCTGTATTTTATTACAGAGTCCCGACAATAGTAGATGTTGACTTGGTAGTTGTGAGACTAACAGCTCACGCAGAAAGGTAGACATTACGTTTCTATGCCTGTATTTTATTACAGAGTCCCGACAGTAGTAGATGCTGACTAGGTAGTGTGGGACTAACAGCTCCCGCAGAAAGGTAGACATTACGTTTCTATGCCTGTATTTTATTACAGAGTCCCGACAGTAGTAGATGTTGACTTGGTAGTTGTGAGACTAACAGCTCACGCAGAAAGGTAGACATTACGTTTCTATGCCTGTATTTTATTACAGAGTCCCGACAGTAGTAGATGCTGACTAGGTAGTGTGGGACTAACAGCTCCCGCAGAAAGGTAGACATTACGTTTCTATGCCTGTATTTTTTTATTACAGAGTCCCGACAGTAGTAGATGTTGACTTGGTAGTTGTGAGACTAACAGCTCACGCAGAAAGGTAGACATTACGTTTCTATGCCTGTATTTTATTACAGAGTCCCGACAGTAGTAGATGTTGACTTGGTAGTTGTGAGACTAACAGCTCACGCAGAAAGGTAGACATTACGTTTCTATGCCTGTATTTTATTACAGAGTCCCGACAGTAGTAGATGCTGACTAGGTAGTGTGGGACTAACAGCTCCCGCAGAAAGGTAGACATTACGTTTCTATGCCTGTATTTTATTACAGAGTCCCGACAGTAGTAGATGCTGACTAGGTAGTGTGGGGCTAACAGCTCCCGCAGAAAGGTAGACATTACGTTTCTATGCCTGTATTTTATTACAGAGTCCCGACAGTAGTAGATGCTGACTAGGTAGTGTGGGACTAACAGCTCCCGCAGAAAGGTAGACATTATGTTTCTATGCCTGTATTTTATTACAGAGTCCCGACAGTAGTAGATGCTGACTAGGTAGTGTGGGACTAACAGCTCCCGCAGAAAGGTAGACATTACGTTTCTATGCCTGTATTTTATTACAGAGTCCCGACAATAGTAGATGTTGACTTGGTAGTTGTGAGACTAACAGCTCACGCAGAAAGGTAGACATTACGTTTCTATGCCTGTATTTTATTACAGAGTCCCGACAGTAGTAGATGCTGACTAGGTAGTGTGGGACTAACAGCTCCCGCAGAAAGGTAGACATTACGTTTCTATGCCTGTATTTTATTACAGAGTCCCGACAGTAGTAGATGTTGACTTGGTAGTTGTGAGACTAACAGCTCACGCAGAAAGGTAGACATTACGTTTCTATGCCTGTATTTTATTACAGAGTCCCGACAGTAGTAGATGTTGACTTGGTAGTTGTGAGACTAACAGCTCACGCAGAAAGGTAGACATTACGTTTCTATGCCTGTATTTTATTACAGAGTCCCGACAGTAGTAGATGCTGACTAGGTAGTGTGGGACTAACAGCTCCCGCAGAAAGGTAGACATTACGTTTCTATGCCTGTATTTTATTACAGAGTCCCGACAGTAGTAGATGCTGACTAGGTAGTGTGGGGCTAACAGCTCCCGCAGAAAGGTAGACATTACGTTTCTATGCCTGTATTTTATTACAGAGTCCCGACAGTAGTAGATGCTGACTAGGTAGTGTGGGACTAACAGCTCCCGCAGAAAGGTAGACATTACGTTTCTATGCCTGTATTTTATTACAGAGTCCCGACAGTAGTAGATGCTGACTTGGTAGTTGTGAGACTAACAGCTCACGCAGAAAGGTAGACATTACGTTTCTATGCCTGTATTTTATTACAGAGTCCCGACAGTAGTAGATGCTGACTTGGTAGTTGTAAGACTAACAGCTCACGCAGAAAGGTAGACATTACGTTTCTATGCCTGTATTTTATTACAGAGTCCCGACAGTAGTAGATGCTGACTAGGTAGTGTGGGACTAACAGCTCCCGCAGAAAGGTAGACATTACGTTTCTATGCCTGTATTTTAATACAGAGTCCCGACAGTAGTAGATGCTGACTAGGTAGTGTGGGACTAACAGCTCACGCAGAAACGTAGACATTACGTTTCTATGCCTGTATTTTATTACAGAGTCCCGACAGTAGTAGATGCTGACTTGGTAGTTGTGAGACTAACAGCTCACGCAGAAACGTAGACATTACGTTTCTATGGCTGTATTTTAATACAGAGTCCCGACAGTAGTAGATGCTGACTAGGTAGTGTGGGACTAACAGCTCCCGCAGAAAGGTAGACATTACGTTAATTATTACTCTAACCTTTGCGTTAGAAATATCGGAAAGTTGGCAATTTTTGTATGATTATATGTAGGACACTTGTATTAAGAATGTAAAGCAAAACTGGTTTGACGTCAATAAATTAGGTATTTTTTCGTACGTCATTCAAGAACTGTGCGAAGAATGTAATGATGGCACTAAATTACACTATATTGGAAATGCCACATTGCGTGAAATATTGTTCAGCTTAATTCTTTTTTCGAACTCTTTTCTTGCAATATGTTTGAGACTACCTGCTATTCGCTTTGTCATAGTAAGACGACTACATCGATCAGCAGCGTTGCATAGCACAATTTCTTCTAAAATCTTCTAAAACTATGTCATTCGCTCTCATGGTTTCAAATAACAGCCCAACGGTGCAAATAATACTTATTTGTATATGGCATGTAATATATTAGCGGATTTTTTTTATCTCACCCATAATATAGTCTACATAATTGAGCGGAGCGAAGCGATTTTCGTCAGACGGGGAAAATCGGAATCGTCTGGTCGTCCGTTCAAACTTTTCAATAACTACTCGGCCGATTTTAAAATTTTTATTTTTGAAAGGCTTAATATCTGTTAAGTGCAAGAGTTATAGTTTTTGTCAAAATTTGTTTTATTTATTTAGTAATTAACTAATTTGTTAACTGTGTTAGCCTATTTTTAACATTTTCAAACAAAAATTACATAATTTTCAAGGAATAATTAGTGCAAAGCTATTATTTTGGTGTGGATACTACTACACTTGCCATGCTGATTATGAATCTGGTGCTTATTACTATTCGAGGATGTTAAAAACATGCTAATTAGTGAGTTCCATATTCTGTTCGAACAATAACTTTATGATTTCCTATGTGTGGAAAAAACTTTGTGTACGCTATCAAAATTGAAAATGGAATCGTATCAATGGTCCAGGTGCCGTAATTTTTAATAATTTATGTAATTTGGCTTTCTCGCACGAAACCTTAATACTGTTTTAACTAATTTTCGTTTTCAGACGGTAGAGTAATTTTCATTTAACTGTTGGTGGTCAAATTGTTCTTTGTCAATCGCAAAGTCCTATGTTTATAACAGCTTAGCGCAGATGTTCAATTGACCAAAAACCATTGCGTAACTATTTTTATGGGGAATAAGCTGATAGTTGATGGCCGCATGTTTACTTTCCAATAAATGACACGGTGATACAAAGTTATGTGAGAAATAGTAATTTTCTTGAGGTGATGCCTTGGCGACTTGCCTAGCGCTGTGACTAACTCGCATCGCTATAATGGACATCAGCACTTAGCTTTCTTTCAGGATAACATTCCGCATGGAGCAACGGGAGATTGCAGCACGCAAACGACATTTACGATACAACACTTCAACGAATCGCTCGTTGCGATGGAATTAGCCATGGCGTTGATGGAGGATGTAACCGATGCAGAAAAAGCCTACATAATAGGACATTGTCCCACCCTATATGATAACCTTCGGGAACTCATACATCGTATCTGAGAAAAATGTGGGATGTGTGCCGGCGGACTCCTCAATAACTACTGGGCCAATTTTAATATTTTTTGCTTGAAAGGTCTAATATTCGATAGGTGCAAGACGTATAGTTTATGTCAAAATTTGCTTTAGCTAATCAGTAATCAACAAATTAGTTGTGCGAGTTAGCCTATTTTTAGCATTTTCAAATACTTTGTTTATTTTTGAATGAATAATTAGTGTATGTAAACTTATTATTTTGGAGCATATGCTACATCTCGCTGTGCTGATTATAAATCTGGTACTTATTACTATTAGAGGAAATTAAAAGCATTCTAATTAGTTAGTTAATTAGCTAATTACTAATTATTTATGTATAGATTAATTAGCTAATTTTTTTAAATTTTAAAAGTGCTCAGAAATGAAAAATAAGCTGCACACGCGGGTTTTCTATGTTACTGATCAGGAATATGACATCTATGAAGCTCTAAAACTTGGCCATGTATGCTAATTGGTTAATTTTATGCCAATTTTTAAATCACCTCAAAATTGTGATTTTTTTTGCACTCGTGGATTTTCGATGTCGTTGACCACGAATATGTGGTTTTTAAAGTTCTATGAGTTTATCATTGGGCGCTAATTAGTTCATTTTTAGCTAGCTAGTTTTTGTATGGTGGATTTGACATGAATTGTGTAAAAAATGATACTTATTATAAATTGATTAAATATTTAGTTGAAATGTATACGCAAATAAAATACCAAATACTTTGCCTATTGCTACGCTTACTTTTTGTTATTTGTTAGGTTTACTAGTTACCTAGGAACTTTAGTACCAATTTGATTTGGGAAAAAATTTCCTAGTAACTCTCGTTCCTAAAATTACAGTAACGTCAAGTTACTATTAACAAGAATGCATTAGAAAAGAGTATGAAAATTTGATGCACTCTTATGTTAGTCCATGTCTGATGACGCGGGCGTTTTTGGCCTGACCGCTCTATTTTTAGGGGTCGTCATGCGCAGACCCTCCGTGTTGGGGGGTAGCTCGGACAGTTGGGTTAGCAACATTATTTCACTTGTATATGACTCCGATGCTTGTTGTATGTCGTATGAAATAGCAGGCTGGGATACACATTGTCATTTAGCTATTCCACGTAATGTCAGGTACACTGTGAAACTAGATGCTACGCTCTGGCCGTTGGATTGAAACTGGCAGTTTGGATCAAAAATAGTAAAAAAACTAGCTGGGACTAGCTATGTAATTCGTGTATAAAATAAATAGCACAGTCGTGAAAGTTTGTGAAACACATGAAACTAACGCAGCAGCGGCGAGCGAATTAATGTTTGATATGAGCTAGTATTCGTGAATGGGTAATATATTTAAAGTCTTTGTTCCACGTCTCTGTAAACACGGAAAGGTTTTAGGGCAAGCTGTAGTCGTAGCCAACAGCCAAAAGCTTCAATATCGGCTTAGTGAATTTTGTGTAAATATTAAGCACCATTCTCAGACCATCTATTAAACCACTATTGGAGTTACAAATGTCGTTTGCCTACTATATATTTCAGGTAATTATATATGTATAATATTATTATACTTTGTATAATACGTATTCATAGTTTTTATAGTTTGTCGCAAACTTGAAACATGTTTGCTAACAAGTCTGGCTGCATGTTATTCGCTCGCTTTGTGGGGAGCCTTAAGGAGCCAAACGACACCGTTGTCGTAGCTGAATGGTTAGCGAGTGCAACTCTAAACCAAGCGATCTGAGCTAGAGTCATCGCGCTGGCAGGCAACAGTTTGTTCAACATTTGTCGACACGCAAACAAATTCATGCAGTAATTGTCAATGAAAATAAAGTACAGCGCCTGCGTAAGCCTTTACAGGATGTAATTGTCCGACGCCAACCAATTGCTTTGTTTAGTAGTAGAAAATGGTTGCTGAGTTAAGATAAATATTTACACGGTACGTGTGAAATGACATTGCTAAACCCAACTGTCTCCCAGCACCTAGTTTCTTCCATATGTTTTACTGCAAATATTAATACTGATCATATTCCGTTTTATGTTTAGTTTAACCCCATGATGATTGAATTATATAATGTTTATCATAGAATGTTGGACCGCGTCGCTGAATTGAACCTGGGTAGTTTGGATGCATTTTTCATCATACCTGAGCTACTGAGTCAAGTAGGAGCTGTTGCTCGTTTCTTTACGAAACCTCACAACGTGAGCGTACAAGATAAATATGGTTAGCGTAATGTTCTGCAATAGTTGGCGAGTTTATTTGAGCTCATAAAGGTATGAAAAAGTAAAATTTGCAATTAACTTTTTAATTTCTTTATATTGTATTATATATAGTTTTTATAGTGTAAATAAATTTGTAGTCATTTATCGTTTGACTTGTTCCTGGTTCACTTTATCGATTCTTGGCAAATTAATACAGTGATTAATTTTACTAATGATATAATTTTTTGGAGTTGGAGCTGAACGACTGAACCATAAATTATGGAATTTTAATCCAGTATAGACAAAAATTGAAAAATTCGAGTTATGAATCGTGCATGTTCTACATGAATTAATTGGCATTTGGAGTATCGATAGATGGAGAATTATACCGAACCGGAACTCTTTGGTGTAATTTGCGTTCACCAGGCATTACTAAGTGATTTTGAAGTTACTGCTAAGATCCTAAGATACTTAATGTGTGAGTAAACTTAACCTGCGCCGCTGACTATCGTAGTTTGTTATTTGGAATAAGTTGTGTTACCAAACTCTATTAACTCAAGCAAAAATTTGCTGTTTTCAATTGTTTGCGACCGAAATTTTACCGCTTTTGAATTACTGAGGGTTATGTTCGCGAACATATTGACAAAATACAGTACTCTTTCGTTTATACCGTCGCATTTACATTGAATTTCTTCGCGAACAGAGACGAATACTAACTAAGAACTATTAATTGTCGTAGAACTGTTATTGGCCGAATGCGAATCCCCTTTCTTACTTGTTCGCTAACAGTGGATGAGGATTCGACATCGGGTTTTACAAAACAGGATAGTTAGTGGTTGCAGGTTAGGTTTATTCGCGCATAACACGTTTACGACAGTATAGCGCACGGGTGAACTATGCCAATGACGCTCTGTTGACAATGTAGCCCGGCGGTGGGCTACACACCCAATATTTTATGCGTTTATGAACTTGAATTGACCATTCCAAATAAAGATAAATTTGGCATACGTCTGTGGGATACCCAAACCTTAATTTGCACCAAATATGGTAGCCCACCGATGGGCTACATTATGGCAACGGGATGTCAAATTATTCCAAAACCGAGGCCCACATGTGGGCTACTTTTTTTCAACAAAAGTTGGATTTTCTTTTGTTAATTTTACATCACCTTTCAAGTCAAGCTCCACGTTACGAATTCATTATTTAATATAACCGCTGCATGCCAGGACACCTCTTCGAGATTCGAATTGCCACGGAAGTTTGTGGGCTGCATTAACTCTAAACATACCGGTCTCGCTTATTAACTCAATATATATTTTGTGATTTACTGAACACAACACAGCTAACACGTCCAAAAATTGAGTAAAAACATAAATAGTCGATACAAAGCCACACTGCGGCTATAGACAGTCAGAATACGAAATAAAACCGGCAAAAATGTCTTGTAAACCAATGCACAACCATCCACCATATAACCTGTTTACTGTTAGTCCCGTGGAAAAACACATAGCAGGAGTTCCTATCGTAGCGCAACATTATTTTAGAATTATCAAAATTTATAACGCTAACTTGATTTTTGGAACTAAACATAGTTGGAAATGCGATATTACAGAATGAAAATGTTAAAGTATTACACGGAATTTCTAGAAAAAATGTATCATAACGAGCTAAATGTGTAGAGTGCAAATTATCATCTCATATTGTTGACCGGCCTGAATGTCTAATCACTATCCAGAACCAAATGACCGTTAAAACAGTCGATGCACATGTGTGGTTATCCCAGACAACCCGTGCAGTATGTGACAACCTTCTTAGTCATATTGGGAACCAATTTTCACTCCTTGTTTGGATTCATTTGGCGGTTAACTTTGTAGCACAACTTACAATAGCGACGGACTTCTCGAGATTTACCTTGCCTTGTGCCCATTTTATGTCCCGCCACCGCTCGTAGAGCTTCTTTGGCACACTGTCGGGTGTGCATTCTTGTTTTTGTAAATACCATGATTGGTAGTCGGTCAATAATGAGCGGCCGAAGTCCTCTAGGTACTTCTTCAGTCGGGGAACCCGTTTTCCAGTTGTTTTCCGTAAACACAAGAACAACAATACGCTTGCAATCGTGTAATACACACGATGAATTTGAGAAGTACATTAAAAATAATATATTTTAGTTACTGATTTTATAACGGAAAGTAAGTCGGAGTATCAAATATAAGCAGTAGCTTATTACTTAGGTGGTGAATTTTGTTAGTTGAGTATATAATTTGTAACAGCGCAATTTTTCAAATCCTCTCCAGAATACTTTCGGATTCAATCTCAAATTATGCTATGACAGTTCACCGGGGAGTGGGCGAAGCCGGTGTCGTCTCCGCACCACTGCAGCGAAGCCGTGGTGCAGCTGCGACCCCTTAGGGCCAGAACTAGTCTTAGTACAATTTAGAGAGACAAACGCAGCGACATTGAGTGTCAACTTACAAATTAGGAGTACAGAGCCGGAGGGGGTTTTGTGGGTAACCTCACCCTATCGTTACCTATGCATTAGAAGAAAAATCATTCTCAGCGGAGGTGAAGCAGAATGACACCGCATGGAATTGCGCCAAAATTTACGCACTTATGTAATTTGGGGCGCTCATCACGAATCTGGCATCCGTTTCTCTGCATGACCCCTGGTTCCCGAGATATGACCTATTGAAGTTGGCCCTGTGTTTTGTTGTGCTTGTTCGCTCACTCACTGTAGGTCGACTCGGCAGCCGTCAGTAACTTGATGTGAGAACGCATCACGTATATGTTTATTTTATTTTTATGTTTTCTTTTTGCGACTTGCATTGCTGTTCAGCTATAATTACCAATGCTCAGTTGTTATACTTAATGCTATGCATATGCATTTTTATTATGTAAAATAGTGAAAAGTGGCGGGTCCCGAATGACATTGGAAAATTGATCATAGAAACAATTTGGGGTATTTTTGAGCCACGGGTTAAATATTGCATTTGAAGCTTACCTGACACTCTCTCAACTGGCATAATCGCCGGCAGCACCTTCTTCGCTTCAGGACACCAATCTCAATTAGATCATTTATACACCCTGCATTGTCAGATTTGAAACGGAACAAATCGTTGATGTTGCACACGGTGAAAGCAACAGGGTAGGCAGGTCCAAAAACAGCCATCGACACAAATGCAACTTCGAACAAGAAAAAGGATGCAAACGACAGACAAAGGCGTGAGAAAATCTTTCTCAGTAAATTTTCTCCCCCAATAGCTAGTGTACAAGTTTGCATGCTACGTTATGTGCCTAACCCGGGATCTACATATGCGGCGTTCACGTTATAATGTCCCCAACGTTTGGAACCTATGTACCCCACACAGTGTCAGACACACTGTTGACAACAGGGTGTCTTAGACACCCCCATGTTTTTAATAAATCTTTTCAACGGTAGCTAGTTACGCGTATTACCACTTGCCGACAGTGTCAGGCACACCGTGTCTTCTGGCAGTTTTATTGACACTGTTCGGAATTATTTGAGCAATGTTCATGTGGGCTAGATACAAATATCGAGAATTTAGGAAAAACTCCACAGGACAGTTGACTAATAAACCGCATTCGCTACAGACGGTGTTCGTTATAGTTAATTCGCGCCAAATTGGTAGCTAAGGGTGTGTACGACACTGTCTAGAAAAAATTTAGTAGCTAAGGGTGTGTCGTACACCCTCGGCATTTGATTTACAGTATGGGTGTCACCCTGGCTGTCTATACGGTAGGGTCGCGACTACAGGGGTCAAATGTTCCAAACAGCGGGGACATTATAACGTGAACGTCGCATTACGTGTGCGTGCTGCACATTACCGTATAATATATATACTGTACATACGCGTTATCATTATACGCGATGCGTTCTCACATCAAACTGACGGCTGCCGAGTCGACCTACAGTGAGTGAGCGAACAAGCACAGCAAAACACAGGGCCAATTTCAATAGGTCATATCTCGGGAACCAGGGGTCATGCAGGGAAACGGATCATGGGAACCACGGTCATGCAGGGAAAGGAGGCCAGATTCGTGATCAGCGCCCCAAATTACATAAGTGTGTAAATTTTGGGGCAATTCCTCGGGGTGTCATTCTGCTTCACCTCCGCCTTCTCTCATCTGGCAATTTCGTATATATATATTTTCAAAAAAATGTCAGTTAAAACATGTTAGCGACTAGATTAAAACAACTAGTTGCATTTTAACGCATAGTTGGCCAAACTAGGCAGTCCCAGGTTTGAATATTACAAAATTTTGCCCAAGAAATGTTGGAGCGAGTGGAACTCGATCAAGTTCTGCGAAAAAGAGTTGGAGATAGGCCACGACGCTTGTGTCGACTGGAGCAACCACCTTCGCGAGGTTTGTGCATGGCGGCTGCTTCAAAATCCCATCGTGATCGGGGGACCAGGCATGACGGTCGAAATCGACGAAAGCCTCTTCTCTCGCCGCAAAAATCATCAGGGTCGTACATACCCCCAACAGTGGGTTTTCGGGGGTCAATTTTCAAGATACAGGCGAAATTTTGATACCAATCGACTCAGCTCGATGAGGCGGTTCAGAAAATATCAATTTTACCCAAATCCCTGGCAAAAATTTTTTTTTCAATTTTTTTGGGTCCCAATGGTCCCCCCTTGAGACCCCAAAAAGTTTTTTTCCGAATCCGGTCATGTTGGGTACCGATCGACGCGGATTGAATAGCTGATTCTACTGATAGTAATTTTATAGGAATCTGATAACAGGTTCCTGAGTTATGATCAAATAACTGCTGAGTCTCTCAGCCACCGATACCGGTGCCCGGGATGCAGGACGAGGACCTGGACTCAGCGGCGCATCCCATCTGAAAAACCTAAAATATAAAAAGGTTAGTTAGTACATAACAACAACATAATATAATACATATTTAACTCACCATCATTTTTATCCGGGCGGCCAAAACGCAGCGATGTCCTCGAGGATGACATTGAAGGGATCGCGGTTGTTGAGTCGCTGGCGCCACATGAACTCGCACAAATACGAGTCCACCATGTCTCGGTGGGTCCCACACTGTCGCTTGTTCCGTGCCTTGGCGTTGCGCCATGTGGACTCTATGGACTGCGTGTGAGCGCCTGTTAATGGATCCACGAAGTTGAGACTGTGGTTGACAGTCTCGTGCTGGTATTGCCCCGTTGCCGCAATTCCCTGGTAGGCAGCCCACTGGTCCGATATTATAGTAGTGCCGGGCCGGATGGATTGCTGGATGATTGGCATTAAAGTGGCGGCTGAACGGTAGGGTACAGCATACAGGAACTTTCGCGGTTTTCCCGATAACCCCCGAAAACCCACTGTTGGGGGTATGTACGACCCTGATGATTTTTGCGGCGAGAGAAGAGGCTTTCGTCGATTTGGACCGTCATGCCTGGTCCCCCGATCACGATGGGATTTTAGCAGCCGCCATGCACAAACCTCGCGAAGGTAGTTGCTCCAGTCGACAAAGCGTCGTGGCCTATCTCCTACTCTTTTTCGCAGAACTTGATCGAGTTCCACTCGTTCTCCTAGCAGTAATGAAAAGAGGCAGACCTTGCGGATAGGCAGCTTCTAACCGGCGAGGAAATTTTCGTTCCGCAATCCTACCTCTGATCGACATTCCCGTACTCTGCACCGCCATCGGTCCTGGTGGTCTCCCAGAGACAGCTGCATCTAGTGGCCATTGGCGCAGAAGCGCGGGTTGTGTAGTATACCCCGGTTCTGTAAAAATTGCACAGACGCTGGCTTGTCGCGACACAGTTCCCCCAACCGAAGAAGATTTAAATCCATTTCTGTATTCAATAGCCAGCGTGTGTTAAAAACGGTAGGAACAACTGTGTGAAAATCGAAATAAAAAAACAAAATTTTCCCATGGAATTTTCTTCCCTTAAACGTTCTCAACCAAATGTTGTTGCCCGGATAAAAATGATGGTGAGTTGAGTATGTATTGTATTGTGTTGTTGTTGTGTAAAAATTACCTTTTTATTTTTTAGGTTTTTCAGATGGGATGCGCCGCTGAGTACAGGTCCTCGTCCTGCATCCCGGGCACCGGTATCGGTGGCGAGAGATCTCAGTAGTTATTTGATCATAACTCAGGAACCTGTTATCAGATTGCTATAAAATTACTATCAGTAGAATCAGCTATTCAATCCGCGTCGATCGGTACCCAACATGACCGGATTGGAAGAAAAACTTTTTTGGGTTCTCAAGGGGGGACCATTGGGTCCCAAAAAAAATTGAAAAATTTTTTTGTCAGGGATATGGGTAAAATGGATATTTTCTGAACCGCCTCATCGAGCTGAGTCGATTGGTACCAAAATTTCTCCTGCATCTATAAAATTGACGAAATTCTGGCTGGGGGGGATAACCGAAAAGACCTCGGTTTTGGTTACCGCGGCTAAATGTGTGAAGCCTTGCTATTAATAAATTTTCGGATAATGTGTGAGTTTGACGATCTGAATTTAAACGTTGACATAGCGAGTGACCTCACGAGCTCTTCATTCACTCTCAGTGTGAGGGGAAGTCGTTTTATAATAAATATAGCTTTCTTGAATAGATGCCATATTAGATTTTGCACAGATATGTCGTTTCCAAACTAACCCAGAAACCATGTCCAGAGTCCAGGTACACAGCTTTTCGAATGTTGCTCGTCCAAAACTGATTCTAGAGCAATTTATAATGTTGTCAAGATCTGTTTATGTCGTCAATATATTTTGTGACGCTACTTCACAGAAAAGTTTCAAAGTAATTTTTATTTTTTTTTAATTTTTAATCTCTTGAAACACAACCTTTTATATGAGAAGCCTAAGAGACGAGCCGAGCCTAAATTTACATCGGAAGAGTCAAGCTGAACGACTGCAACAGCCATCAAGTACAGTTGACCTCAATCCAAGCCTAAGATCCGGCTGTGAGAGCCGAATCGGACATGGTTCGCCCCGAGCCGAGCCCAGCTAAAGCATGAAAATCTAATACTTTATCATCGCTAGTTTGTACCCTCACACGCCTTCTGCACGATCACCGCCCACAGAACAGGTTATATGTTGCGCATAGATTTCAAATATTACACTGTTGCACTTTTATAACGGTTGTTCGATTTCTAAAGCTGTATAATTTATAGTAAAAATATTATTGCCAGAGTCTTCAATTTACGGATTTTGCTTTAGCTTTTGTCAGACACTGTTGCATGTTCATCCAATGTTTTTTTAATCATAAGCACCAAACTAACAGTGGAGTATGCAAGCTTGTTACTGTAATGGTGTCGCCAAATACATAGGCAAAAGCGATGATGAGGACATGTTCAGCATTTTTACAATGTTAGTAGCGCAGTTTTCCAACAACATAAAACTTGTAGATGCTAGAATACTTAGTAACTGCAGCAGATCATTATATGACAACTGTTTTTTGCATTTTAGCCATTTAAACTTCGTCTCTTCAGTTGTTTGCGCTGTAAAGTACTTGTACACTACAAAGTGATACTTTGTACGATCAGAATCATATGCTGATTTGTCAACTTTTTTTATAATCATTTTGTACAGTTTCGCACTATATTGTGAAGGAACCTTATGCTGTTTTATATTGATCACAATACATACAGATTTGTCTAAAATAGTATAATGTTCATTTTTTGACGTGGAAAACCTATGATACCATTTAACCTTTAATGAATTGTTTGCGAGTAGTTCTCAAATGAGTTGGAAGCTATGAAAAATATCCTTGCCAGGGACGATCGCAAGAAGCCCCAAATTCCAATTTACGCGAACATACGTTAGGTTGTTATCCAGAAATAAAAGCGATTCGACTAACATGTATGTCTTTATTCAAATTTCGGAATAAACAAATTTGCAAAACAAAAATTGCCACCAACTCCGCCAAGGAAAAAATAAAAAAGCATAATAACACAATGAAGTTGAAGCAGAAAAAACAAAAGCAGCAGTAATGTATTACCAGCAACCGGGAACCGAAGTGTTAACACATTTTCGACCATGATAACATGAGAGTTTGAGGCTAAATATCAATTTAGTGTGCGCTCCGGCTATACGCTAGCGGTCCGATCCGGACCGGCGTTCCGGCCTTGCTGGACATGTCCAATCGGCAACCTCAGCGGGCGGGTCCAGTCCGGTCCAAACGCAGACTGTGGACAGGACCGCCAGTGTGCGGTCTGTTCCGCATGACCATTATTGATGGTAAACAGATTTTAAAATTATATTCTTCTGCCAAGCAGCTGTCTGGACAGTACAGTCACAACTTTTCAAATGTTCAAAGTCAAGTAAAATAGTTATATTTCTGAAAACATAAATTGGTCTAGTCTTTAAAGCGATCTTTTTAGTTATTGGGCTCACTTTCACAGAATGGTTATAAAATTTATGTCTTCGAATTTAACAATGCGTTTGCTTCAGCATTGACTCTAACTTTAGCGCAAAATTTCAGTGTCTATAGACATAAATTATGCGGCGTTCACGTTATAATGTCCTCAACGTTTGGAACCTAAGTACAGCACACAGCGTAAGACACGCTGTCGAGATCAGGGTGTCGTTGATACTACCATGTTTTTTATATTTTTTCATAAATTTTTTTTCAAGGGCCACAAGTGAGTGGTATTGCAATTTCTCGACAACGTGGAGTATGCCGTTTCTTGTTTGCGCAGATTCATTGACGGTGTACTGCAATATGTCGTCAACATTGATATAGTCTAAACACAAATATCGAGATTTAAAAAATACTCAGCACAGTTAACTAATACACGGAATTAGCTACAGACGGTGTGAGTTACAGTTTATTCGCACCAAATTGGTAGCTAAGGGTGTGTACGACACCGTAAACAAAATACGTTGTAGCTACGGTGTGTCGTATATCCTCTGCAATTGAATTACAGTATGGGTGTCACCCTGAGCGGATTTACGATATGGTCGCAAATGCAGGGGGACGAAATTTCCAAACAGCGAGGACATTAATGCGATGCAAACGCTGCATTAGGATTCTTTCAGTTTACTGTAGCTGAACGGTGTTTGTTTTTGTTTTGACTTTCTCTAATTTTGCTGTATTTTTTTGTGGTATACCAAATCTTGTATTATTTTGACAACATAGCTTCTAATAATAGGCAGCATTACAGACTGTCAGGTATTGGTACGTATGAAATATTGCTAATTTTACACTGGGAATTGCACCTTCTTTAGGCGCGATATCTTACATGCGAATGCATAAAATTTTACGCCAGCTTCTGATAAATCTGTTATGCGAAAATTCTTTCATGCAACAAAATATTATGATTATAATATATTTTACATCGCGCATCTTTTTAAATGAATACATGGGAATTATATTTGTTGTCTTGTGAAGTACCATTGGCGTTCAGATCGAAGTGAACAAGGTGTTACAAATCTTCAAATGTGGAGGCATCAGAAAAGTAGACGATGCCGCTTATTTGGACTTATTGTTGTATTCCCATCATTTCGGGTTTTTCAGCAAAAAAAGTTACAACAAAGCGAGGAGCTACACGCGTGGCAACAGGCCGAAGATGAATACAGACAAAAACTTGTTGAAGAGGTTAGCTCTCAATAAATGCCTATTTATTTGCTGCTAAATTTTAGTTTTTTGTTAAATAGAAAAATAAAATATAAAATAATTGGACGCACATTGAAATAACAAAGAAAATGTTATTTCAAAGCATTATGGACTTATTAAATTGTTTGTATTCAGTAATATATAGTTTCGCTAATCGATAGACGTTTTCAACTGTTGTGTGCGCGAAATCATTTTATCGTAATATACATAGCAGAAGTCTTACTAGTGATATTGTATACATGGTTAAGTTAATATTGAGCTTTACCATATCTCTGTCAGAAGAGTTGAAATGTTATCGGTTGACTGACATCTAGTATCAAGAGTGCACTCAAAGCGATGTATGACTATTTTGTGCACTTGTATAATAGTCTTCACATTTCCAGAGTTCTTAGTCTGCAGTATTAGCAATTGGGACTAGTATGCTTACAAGAAACACCTGCTAACGTTAGTTGGCCTTGTTTGCATTTACCTAACAGACAAACAAGATTTTGAATTTTGATCGCGATGAGCAGTGTACTGCTGGGACATCCTTCACAAAAGAAAAAAATATTTTAAGCTAAAGTATAAACTCTGAATCGATTCCACTTCATGACAACGCTGCTTGTTAAGCTGTGCTTTGAGCGTCACCAAAGCTATGATATAACTTTGCAGAGTATATGTCTAAAATATTTATCCTTTGCCATATAAATCTAGCAGGCAATATATGCAAAACGACAGATATTTAGCAAGAATTGATTTGACTTCATAATTCAGGATTAAATTTTTCAATTGTTTTGTATTCTAAGGCAGATCATCTCGGTGCCGATTGTACTGCATGAAACCAAAAATTTCGTCTTAAACAACCAACGTTTATAATGTTGATGGTATATATCTGTAACTGGGGATAGCTGTAACTGATGTTATTTAGAGGATGCGAACATTATTTCTAGGGGGCGCAAATATGGATTGATTAGTGCCCGATCCTTAGGAGGGACGTGATGTACCCCCACCCTTATGAGGGCACTGTGTGGACACTGAAGATATTGATGCCATCTAGCAAATTTGAACTAGAATAATACCACAAAGATAGCCTGAGTTAAAGATGAGTAAGTAGGTCAAAAATTTTACTTTGAGATAAAATCATTTTAATTTTTTTCATATATATACAACTGGGCACTGTTGTACCACATTTCCTTTAAACTTTTAATGTCAGTGTAGGTTTACACGTTTATGTTTTAAACACGTTTACGACACTTATGTAGTATGGTCTCAACAGCAACATGATTCAATATTTTCCCACCATTTCCATACAAAATATGCCGACAAAAATTCCGACATAATATTTAATGACCGGTGTTCACGAGCGCGATAATAATTATATCCTTGTAGCTTTCGACGATACTATATTAACATAACACAATCCTCGTAGTTTACAGTAAAATTTATTTGGCCTTATTTCGTGAATTAGTTTGTATTTCGACTAGTTGCCGGAGCGACGACTCAAACCCGAGCAACTGTATGAGCTAAAGGTTTAACGTGACGTAGATTATATAAGCGTAGATTACGAATTTTTTAGTTAGAATATTAAGCTTAATAAAATGTGCATCTATTTTCACTATGTCAGCCACATTTGCAATACTTTATTAAACGTGCAAGAATTTGGTACTTTGATATCGAAATAGTCGTCCTATGTTATTATCTATTCATGCTGTTTTAATGCATAGATGTTTTGGTTTCAACTTAGGCATGTCTGTCGATGTCTTCTTCGCAAGAAACAATTATTTATTCTTTACAGCGGCGAGCGATATTCATGGATCATAGTATATAACATTGCGGTGGCAATGAATCCTTCGAAGCATTTAGTACTAAAATAAAAATATATGGATACAAATTGACTAAGTGAACAGGTGTAATTCATTCCTATTCGACGTCATTGACTTACCATTTAAGTTATAGTAAGAACGCATATCAAAATCAGAATTAGAAGCCAGAAACAGTGTTGCCAAAATATGAATTAAATTTTGTGCCAAAATCATAAATTATGTTCTGCATCATTGCCTCGGATAATATTCAACTCAATCAATAAGATTTTTGACTAAAGTTGCAATAACCTTTTACATAACTGCTTCTCTGAATGTCAGTAAATATACTGTGCGTCAGTTTCCGGTACATTCGACAGATGAGCTACAAACGCAAGCTGTCATTCAGGTTGTAAAATCTATTTAACGACATGGTCACGCTGAGCGTTCGATCCGAAGCGATCCGGTTCGATCATATTCGATAGGGTTTGTATGTATTTCATCTGCTCTGAATTAGTTGCTGCGGAGTGTTAAACTAGAGACAACATTATACAGTATGCAGTAGACACAACATTAAATCATACAGCTTGGGCTCTGGTCGGATGCTAATTCGGTCACAATGTGAGCACGGTCTAAGATATGCAATTGTCGCGTTGTTACAGCTAAATTTTTACAATTTAAATTACCCCATACGGAGACCCAATCCAGTGGCGTACAGTACATACCTTCACTATATAATAAAACAAATGTTGTATGATACCCCATCAGCTTAACTATTGTAAGGTGTAATTTTATGTATTATTTTTATTGACGTTGTCAAGGTCACCATACACAAGCATGTTACATAATGTGTATATAACAGCATGGTGTAGCTGACGCCTTATAACTTTTTGAAAATTGTTATGATGTAGCCTACGCCTACTACGTATGTGTGCTATCTTAAAATATATCGACATGCATGCCTTATTATTAGCCGCGACCAAGGGAATACTTTAATTTCATCTATCTTGTAAAAAAACTCTACGTAAATTTTTACAACCTAGATTCGATATAAATTTATACAAAAATTGACTCCGAGATTTGTATCTAACCCTTTCGGATAAACCTTGAAATTCATGTATTTAAAGTTTAAATCACTAAGCCAAAGCAAATCACCACGAAAGATCTTACGATAGATCAGATGGAGATCGAACCCGGGCTTCTAGCTTGTAAAAGTAGCGCTGCTACTGTACGAAAGTTTTCAATCAACTCGCGTTATACCATTCGCGGTTGCGTAGTTAGACGTTAGAGTTATAAGTTTTGTATGGCGTTTCTGTCAAACCTTGGTATTGTTTATATTTAGTTACATAGAAATTTTGGAAGTTATGTTCGGGATTCTTGATATATCTCGTGAGTACCTATTCTGTTGTCAGTTGTCTAGTAGGCGTTAGCAGTACTTTATATTGAGCGAATCAAACAAACCGGGGAGCGACCGTCGATGCTACACTAGAGATAAATTCCACCGCGCCATTCCATGAGTGAAAATTCATCGTAAATTTGGTCTTAAGACCGATTTCTGTTGTTTTCTTAGGCGCTTACAACAACCAAACCAATGTAAGTCATCCGCATGAATGTAAATAAGACATTTAGAAAGAAACAATTTGACACATGGCATCTATATTCTTTTTAGTTATAACCGAGAATTTTGGAATCCGTATAAACCGCTAAAAATACAATATGCTGTGACTCATTTTTCCTTCGAAACGCAAAAAATGAAACTTTAAAGTTTTTAGCCCCGTAACTTAGTTTTAAAACATAACTTAGTTTTCAACTTTCGAGCCTGTTCATGATTTTGCGATTACGCACATTCATGACACTAAAAGTTCATGATGATTTCTTCAAAAGAGTATCACACTCTTCGAAATCATCATGTAAGTGCGTCCAGTTTTAAAATTCGATACATAATTTTATTTCTTTCAGCGACTCCTCATAATCGAGAGTCGTTCCAAATATTTTTTCATGATCCCATTACCCCAAAACTGAGTTATAAGCCCACAGGAACCAGACGTGTAAGGTAGAAATACATCGCGTTATGCTCGATGCGATTATATAGTGATTGCGAGAAGCTATACTTTTCTCAAGAAGCCTTCAAACACTCTTGATGGAACTAAGATTCTACAATTGGAATATGGTTTAAGCTTGCACATAAGTTTTGTATTCTTTTGGGACCGTATCCAGCGAAAACATTGCCCTTGATAGGTGCCTGGCAGTGTTACGACATACTTCTATGTTGCGTTGCTAATTCACATATCGCGAATGTATTACATGTTCGAGTTCGACGTTCCTTAACTCCGTACCGAGTCACAGGCCACGGACCCTTGTCTTGTGCTAATAAGCGATATGATTTTAATTTCCAATTGCTCTACAACTCAGAAACACGAGTTTGAGACTGCTATTTACCTGAACCAAATCATTCCACCCCTCCACTTCCATATTGTGCACAAGAAACGAATGAGTCTGTTTGAATAATTGCATTGTCTCTTTAAATGACGATACATGCATATATGAGATATTTTTATAGGAAATTATATATTATTTAGCTGATATAATATTTGCCTTCCGGCAACGCAGACGTTCTTAATAATAGATAATTTTTAGTTCCTGTAATTATTTTACTAGATAGTAAAGCAAAACAATTTGTATATAAACGATATTATTACTCTTATGGCATTACACTTTCCTTGACTAATTTTCTAATAGCATGTTCTTACACAATAATTATACATTTATTCATTTGGAACAGCTGTGACCATTTTTTGCAGCCAAATAGGTAGTCATTTAAGCAAAAAAAATAGCTCAGTACTGATCTATAATAGCGCAACGAACAACGATATAACAACATAGTTGATCACAAGTTTGCGCTTACCGTCAGCGATTTAGGAATTGTGGGAAATTATAATTTTGAGACTCAACTTAAGACACACTAGTGCATGTACTCGTCTACACAAGAGTTACGCAATATTTGCCACTTATGACATATCTCTAACATTTATTCATTTGGAACAGCTGTGACCATTTTTTGCAGCCAAATAGGTACATTTAAGCAAAAAAATAGCTCAGTAGTGATCTATAATAGCGCAACGAACAACGATATAACAACGTAGTTGATCATAAGTTTGCGCTTACCGTCGGCGATTTAGGAATTGTGGAAATTATAATTTTGAAACTCAACTTAAGACACACTAGTGCATGTACTTGTATACACAAGAGTTACGCAATATTTGCCACTTATGACATATCTCTATATGGGTGTATCGGTTGCAGACATAACAAATATATATATATAATGATTTATGTATACTTGTATATATATAATGATTTATGTATACTTATATATAAATATATATTTATTCCACTCTGCGCGGTTATAAATAAAAGTGATGTCACCATCAGCTGGATATTAAAAAGTCATAACATTCATTCTCTGCGCCATCAGTTGACAATATCAGAACTTGCTTTCTTGGAACTCGCTAACACTGCACAATAATTACCCTAATCAATCATTTGTTCCAACGTTAAATAAAATAAAAATGAAATATCAGATTGAAATCAGTCACCAAAGTTGAGGTGTGATTGCTTTTTCGATATATCCGACCGCGTAGAATATTCACAGCGAAAAGTATTGAACAATATAACCATTACTTTCTGTCGGCTAGTATCATCGGCGCAAATCTGTCCTTAACATTTTCAGGGCCACTACTATTCTAGGGAACAATAGCTAGACAAGCAGAGTAGCTGTGATTTTTCAGGTATAGTAAGCAAAGTATTACAGGGCGGCGGGCCCCTATGTCCCCTCCGTGATTTGCGACTATTTGAGATACTTTTTCATTTTCAGGGCCACTACTATTCTAGGGAACAATAGCTAGACAAGCAGAGTAGCTGTGATTTTTCAGGTATAGTAAGCAAAGTATTACAGGGCGGCGGGCCCCTATGTCCCCTCCGTGATTTGCGCCTATTTGAGATACTTTTTAGTAGTAGCTATTTTCAGCTAAGGGCGATGATTTTAACGCCATATGAATAAAACGATCAAAAAATTATGCTCATGTTGTGATTTGCAAATTGTCAAAGATTCCATCTTTTTGGTCATAGGAGAAATATATTAAAGGTCCGCTAAGGTTAAGAAAATCATGTACTGACAATGATCGTATCATTGTTTTTGATGTATTGTTGGTGCACTAATGATTTGGTGGAACCATAAACCTGGATAAAGAGGTTCAGAATGAAAAAACTGCCTAAAACTGAACACTCTTACTATATCATCTCGCCGCAGGGATTAACTATTTAAGTGACATATTTTGCAACGCCAAAATGTCTTGGTTTCTTATTTTGCACATTTTATGGTTTATCTCATGGTAGGTATAATTTAACAGATATATACTAAAATGATTTCCTTGTGAAGATTTGCCTTATCTACAACATAATAGAGTTTGGTTTGATTTTGACTTAAGGAATTGGTAAGATTGCGCGTTTATGCGACGTCCACGTTATAATATCTTCAGCATTTGGAACCTGTGTACGTCACACATTAAACATGTGCACACGACAACAATGTGTCTCAGGCACCCCATGTTTTTCATGAAACATTTCAAAAGTAAACGCGTATTATCAGTTTCCGAAGCTTTCAAGTACACCGTGTCGTATTTGTAGATTTATTGACGGTATCCCGCATACCATCTTGTCATTGTGCAAATTCTGTACGTACAATTGAATAATAAACCGCATTAGCTACAGACAGTGTGTGTTACTTACTATCAATTGGCAAAAAATGGCAGCCAATCAAATAAAAATGTCGTAGGTAAAGTTGTGTCGTATACAGTCAGGAATTGATTTAAGGTATATTTATCAGCCTGACTGTTTACTCGGTATGGTTGCGACAACACTGGACAAAAGTTGCAAACAGTGTGGAGCTGATAACGTCAACACCGTATTATATACTTGGTAATTGCTTTGTATTAAACACACACCGAAGCAGCGGTAATAATTCTAATGAGTAGGAAATATGGCAGTTCAGTTCAAAGTTTTCTCAGCGTACGCTGGAAAAATTGTTAGAATTCACAGGCTTGGGCGTGTTTTAACTAGCTAAGCCACAATATTTTTAAAAAATTGGATAGATACAGATGCAATGGACGATATTTCGTAACTAAAAACATTAAAATTTTTTATTATTTGCTACCACATATTACTTGTATAAAATTAAAAAATGAGATAAATTTTCTATTTACAGCAAACATGTTATAAACCCGTTCAAGTTCTTACTGAAGGTTAGGATTTGGGTCCGCAGCGCTGTTCGGCTAGGCATGGCTGAAAAGTTGCAAGTTTGAGCAGTGCTGGGCGGACCGTTGTTTGAAACAGCCGAAGCGGACCGACACTGTCAGGTCCCAAAATTAAAGCCGCTAACGCAGTGTATACTTTTCAACTACACTAATATACCATAGGAATTCAATACTAATACAGGTTTTTATTTCAAAAACTATAAGGTGATTAAGAAAAAATGATACCTTGATGGCAAATAGCACCTAGAACTTTAGTTTTGTGTGAAATCAGACATTCTGCGTTTTGCGTTTAAATGTTTTCGGATAGTGTATATGACATATGTTTTGAATAGCTCAATCATGTCTTGTATTTTTCTGGTTTGCTGCAATTTCTTAATTGATGGACCATATTCGATGAGTTCGTTTCGAGAAATTTTGTTCGGGCTAATTTCACGTTTATATTATATAACCTTATATTGCTTTTATTAAATCAGACCGATGGTTGTTCACACAATGCATTATAGCTTTGGAATCATCTAACATAAACAATTTTATCTCTATACCCACCTCTTTTATGCCAATTACAACTCGGCCAAAGAATTGTACGCACTCGGGAAAGGCGATACCACTAAGGGTATTATACAGGTAAGAATTTAGCAGGCCAGGTTTTCAACGCCCGGGCCGGCCTAAAAATTTCAATACGTTCTCACCTCTAATATCTGATTATGTTTTTAGTGTTCATTGAGGTTGATGAACTTTTAACTAAATCAGGTCAATTATTCCGACACTATATGAAAACAGAAATTCTACAATTTTGGAACTGAACAGCGGGCTGCGAACATGTGATTCCATTTTTAAAGGGGCCATCTGGTTCTGCTATCACAATGGATCTTATTGCATAGAGAGATAGATGCATGTAAACTTTTATATTTCGAGTCGGTTAACAGTTTCGAGTTTGTAAAAATGGCAATATCAAAAATATACTAACCAAAAATTTTGGCGTAATGCCAAAAAAATTTTTTAGCATAAATATTTCTTCGCGTGTGTACATATGGCTATTCAAGTAATATTAATATTATAGTACACTTTAATAAACACGCCACTTTTCTATGGAATTAATGTTGAAAACTAAGCGAAATTATTGAACTTAATTACATCCTGTGAAGTATTTTACCAAAAAAAGAGCAGCTCGAAACCAACCAATATACGCATCCTTCCAAAATTAAACGGAGCGCAAATTTTAATTAAATTCACAACAATCATTGCTAATTTACAGATGATAAAAGATTTCAATTTCGATCACATCCAGTTCCATATTACAACCGATAACAACAAAATTTGCAATGACGTGACAAAACAAATAGAATGAATTATAAATATAACTTTTGTGTTTACGATCATTTACGATAAGATGCGTGCGCCAGGGCCAAATTATGTCATGCGTCCCACTCAACTAGTTTGGATGAACTATAGCTTAGCGCTTAGCTGGACTACTATTGTACATTTTTTATAGTTTAGCTAGTCTTAACGTGACAAACAGGGAGTTTAGCTAGGCTCTGCGTGACAAACGGAGCGTCCGACTGAACTGTAAATTGAGAAATTTTATTTAGTATTGTGTTTAGTATAATTGCATTTTGCTCTATAACTTTTCATACTAATTCTAAGTTATATATTTGTTTTCAATATCCACAATTAACGTTTTAAGCAGTATGATGCCTTTGAAGCATTATTTAGATACGTATGATAAAACGTAATGTTCGCGCACTAGATAGTATCTGGCTTAAGTTATAGGGCTCAGCTGAACGCCTCGTGACCGAAGCACAGTCCGGCTCGACAGTCGTTGACAAACGCATACCATAGCTAGGCTATTCAAATTTTCATAGTCGAGCTGGACTGTCTGCGTGACATAGTAGCTAGACCATCTGAACGCGTGACATAATTAGGACCATACGCACTTATCTTATTGTAAATGATGCATTTTCGAAAAGAGCTGTCATAATTCTACATTATATCAATATTATAGCTGAGGTGTACGGTTGCATGCACTATAATGAAGCCACATTCACAAAATAAACCAAGCCAGTTTTATTCCTTACAAATGTACATACGAAAACTCCAAAACTCGAATTCAGATTGACCTGACAGACAGTATGTGCGGTGTCGCACAACGCGGGGGTTTGGGTGTGTGTTGGAGAGCTCCCCTCCCCACCAAATTTTACACAAGGGTGGCCTACGCCGAGAACGCCCCCTAGTTTTTGGAGGGTAGGACTTCCATATTCCTAAAATTTTGCCCAATTTCCCATATTTTTGCCAAAAGTTTCCCCAAATTTTGCCAAATTTATGCTAAGCTTTGTCAACATTTTCCCAAATTTTGCCAGAATTTTCCGCGCCTTCAGGCGTTTGGCAGAAGGAGCTGGCTAAATATCAATAGGGGTGGTGAGGTTATACGTTACTTGGGGCGGTACGACGCTCAGGGGTAACGCGTACCCACTTATGTAACGTATCTTCTATATACTATATACACTGCCAGTCGTTTGACCCGGTTGGAAGATTTTATGTAACCAAACCGGTCCATACGTTGTTGATTATAGCTGTTGTAGTAAAACGTTTCGTTTGAATTGTCCATATAGCGCCAGATAGCACGTAAACGTATAACGTAAACTATATCCCGCTAGTTGAGCACACGTTGTAGTGAAGTTTTATTAAACGCTCTGTCAAAAAACCGGACGGAATGCGTTTACCAAAAACAAGACAACCAGTCTAACAACAACCAAAACTTAGTAGATAGACTGTCATAATTTCAATGTAAAGACATCTTCTTCGCCTCCATATGCAAAATAGTTGGCTACCAGTACATGCTCGCTCATGTACAGTCCACATAACGTCAACAAATTAACGACACTCCCGAGAGCCGAGTTTGAACCAGAGATAAAGTTCAATTACATGCTGTATTGTCGTTTACGACGTCGTCTATCATTCTTTGAATGTTGCAATGCAACAGTACCACGAATTGGAGCATACCGTTCAGTCGACATTCCATACGTAACATTTTTTAGTAGCGGCAGTGTGTCGCACCATTTTCCCCATAGCTTCCGAATACCGGTGGGTCCGAGATGAAATTCATCGGCCTGGTCCATCAGAAGATAGTCATCGACGAACACCCCATTGTTGACGAATGAAGCCCCGCCAGTCGCCGTCCAATCAATAAACGACACTTTCAGGTCTTCCATCAAGCGGGCGAGCTGCGTGTTGAACTTGTCGACGCCACTGGCTCCCGGCAATGGTAGAGCGCCGCTAAACAGCAGTTGAGGGACCACGGGCAATGCGTTGATATGCGAGACGAACCCCTCAATTTCGAGAAATTGACTATCCCACAAGGTCTCGGCCGTTGAGCTAGGTTGACACCGCAGTTGACAATAATGATACCGAAGTCTCCGAGACGGAGATCCTCGAGTTTTAAAAACAGGTCACTAAATACGGCCTTGGACACCCGTTCAAGGTGTCCACCCTCGATATAATTGACGTTTCTCAGCACAGAATCCGACAAGATCAGAACAGATTTACTAAACGGGAACCCCGATTCGACCCCACTTTTTATGGGTCGGATTAGGCGCCCGACGCCCCAGAAAGGTTTTGCCTTCCCGAACAGTGACATGTACGCGGTATACAATACATGACCATAGTTATTAAACCCTGGGCGAAACTGAGCGTTCAAAACACGACTAGATCGAACCCCACAGGACCAAACAAGCTCGTTTGTTCCCGAACACACCAAGAACTCCGGATCGCTGCCGTCTAAATCAATTACTAAGTCCATAAAAGCCGATCGGAACTCACTCAAAGGCTGTCGTAGCTGATCGATTAAGATGTCAATGTAAACTTGATCACCCCGGATCACCCAACCGGCATCGAGGACGACTTTATGATTCTCGATCCATGTGACGCAAGCAGACGGATTGCGCCGAAGATTCGCATCGTCCATCAATTCGTTCGCCAGTCTATCGTGTCCACTTAGCATCAAAGTGAGATACCACCGGCCCTGCTCAATCGACGTCACCACTTTGTCTCGCAAACGAAGTCCACCTGAGAAGACCTTGAATCGCGACGCACAATGATTATGCCCGACGACGACGACTTGACGGCTCATCATGAAATCGCGCTGAATTTCTAGGTAAACTGTTAACTGTGTTACGCTGCTTTAGTGAATTGTAACGCTCGCGCAAACTCAGCAAATACATATTACGCCAAATACACCAAAAACGATGCATAATCGACTGCAAACGTTTCCACTGAAAAATCAGCGAGTCTGAGACAGACCCATGATCGCGGCCTGGCAACTGGAATGAGGGCAGATGAGACTTGGCACCCTTGGCCAAGAGATGTGCCGGCGTGAGAATGTCCGAACCAACCTCGGATTCGACGTAAGTCAGCGGTCTGGAATTCATCACCGACGCCACTTCAAATACGATTGTCCGCAATTCCGACGGAGAAACTAATGAGTTGTCTAGCACTTTCTTGAGAGAGCGCTTGGCAATGCCAACCAATCGCTCGTAAAAGCCTCCCATCCAGGGCGCGAACTCAACAATAAACTGCCACTCGATGCCGTGGTAAGACGTAAATTCCTGCACCTCCTCCGAATGCACAGCGCTGGCCCACAGATTGTTGAGTACCCGATGCGATCGATGAAACTGAGTCGCATTGTCAGATACCAGCAACGATGGTAGACCATACAGACTGACGAACCGTCGCAGACACAACAAGAATTGGTCGGCAGTGAGGTTTTCTACGACATTCAGGTACACTGCACGCGACACCATGCAGGTAAACAAACAGATCCATGTTTTGTAAACAGATTTGTCATTCGCTTTGATATAGATGGGGCCCATGTAGTCAAGACCTACATTCGTGAATGCAGAACACTCAGTAAGACGGCTTTCCGGCAGTGGCGGCATCGGAGGAGTCCGATACGGACCACCTTCATGACGCCTACAAACACAGCACTTGCGCAAAACCCGTTGGACTGCGGTGCGGCCTTTAATGATCCAGAACTTCAGCCGAACGTTAGCCAACGTTTGGGCAACGCCGCTGTGTAGAACATGTTTATGACAACTCTGGACAACCAAGTCAGTGAAATGAGACGACTTTGGCAACAACAATGGATGCTTGGCCTCGTACTCCACACCAGCATTGGAGATCCTCCCGCCGCAACGCAGGAGACCATTACAGTCCTTGAACAATGAGAGCTGTTGACCCAAGCCTTTCGGCCAGACCGCTGATTGACACACAAACAGCTCTGGAAAGAAGACCAACTGCACATGCTTCACCCAATAAAGCATGGCAGAACGCAGTTCTGTGACTTTTGGAACACCTATCGTCCGATCAGCGGCAATAGAGCGAGTGTTGCTAGCGAAGCGCAATACAAACGCCGTTACTCGAAGAAGACGCGATAATGATGAAAATCTAGAACAGTCTAATATTGCATCGGAGACAGGAATGGACGGCGTAGCGCAGACTGATGTGAATCCATCACTGCATTCCAACTGATGTTCAGCATAAGCGAATACCGGCCATTCCGTTATATCCCTTGTTAACCACTTAGGCCCTCACCACCAGATGGAAGATTCCGTCAGATTGTCCAAGTTGCAACCTCGGGACGGAAGATCTGCAGGGTTTTCCTTGCTGGGGACATATCGAAACGCAAGAGACATCGTGCTTCCGTATTCCTGAAGACGATTGTCGACGAACTTGTTCACCGAACTTTCACGTTGGAGCCAATATAGCACACACTTCGAGTCTGTCCAAACCACGCGCTGTCGTATCCAATCTTTGCTCTGCGACAAACACAGAGTCATCTAACTCCAATCAGCACAGCAATTAGCTCAAACCTGGGTATTGTTTGTGAGTTGTTGAGTGGAGCCAGACGAGTTTTGGTCATCATCAACTTTGACGACACATTGGATTTGCTCTCCAAGCGCAAGTCACATGCAGCAGCGCACGCTTTCGCAGACGCGTCGCAAAACACATGCAACTGACAAACAGACGTAACCGACCATCCAACAAATCGAAGTATCTTCACCTCAGGCACAGCGCAGAATTGGCACCAAATTTTCGCCATGTCGCCAACAACTGCTCGTAAAATGGCTCATCCCAGCTGCAACCACTTCTCCAGAGTTCCTGAATGAAAAGTTTCCCCAGCAGTATCACCGGAGAAACGAATCCCAAAGGATCGTAGAGTTAACAAACCAGTTTCAATATTTGACGTTTCGTACTGGCTGTCGTAGACAACGTCTTTAATGGTTCGCAGCCCAAAGTATCTGCGCCAATGTTCCATAGTAACCCTAACACCTTTGGCTCTTCGGCCTTACCAATGTGGGAGGACGCAACATGAGCCGTAGCAATTACCGAGTTAGAATACCA